>JAJPUD010002256.1:283515-303674 GCA_023553655.1 Myrmecobius fasciatus
GTTTTCCTAATATTGAACCAGCCCTGCATCCCTGGTATAAATCCTACTTGGTCATAGTGTACTATCCTGGGGATGACTTTCTGTAATCTCATTGCTAAAATCTTATTTAAAATTTTTGCATCAATATTCATTAGGGAAATTGGTCTATAGTTTTCTTTCTCTGTTTTTACCCTACCTGGTTTAGCTATCAGCACCATATCGGTCTCATAGAAGGATTCTGGCAGTATACCTTCTCTCCCTAATTTCTCAAATAGTTTGTGTAGTATTGGAATCAATTCTTCTTTGAATGTTTGGTAGAATTCACATGTAAATCCATCTGGCCCTGGAGATTTTTTCTTAGGGAGTTGGTTAATGGCTTGTTCTATTTCTTTTTCTAATATGAGACTATTTAAATAATTTATATCCTCTTCTGTTAACCTCGGCAATCTATATTTTTGTAGATATTCCTCCATTTCATTCAGATTTTCAAACTTACTGGCATAAAGTTGGGCAAAGTAACTCCTAATTATTGCTTTAATTTCCTCTTCATTGGAGGAAAGTTCTCCCTTATCATTCTTGAGACTAACAATTTGATTTTCCTCTTTCCTTTTTCTTATCAAATTAACTAAAGGCTTATCTATTTTGTTGGTTTTTTTCATAAAACCAACTCTTACTTTTATTTATTAATTCAATAGTTTTCTTATTTTCAATTTTATTGATCTCCCCTTTAATTTTTAGAATTTCCAATTTGGTATTTAATTGAGGGTTTTTAATTTGGTCTTTTTCTAGCTTTTTTAATTGTAATCCCAGTTCATTAATCTTCTCTTTCTCTGTTTTATGCAAGTAAGCATCTAGAGATATAAAATTACCCCTTTAACCGCTTTAGCTGTGTCCCACAAATTTTGGTATGTTGTCTCATTGTCATTCTTCTGGATGAAATTTTCGATTGTGTCTATAATTTGCTCTTTCACCCATTCGTTCTTCAGGATTAGATTATTTAATTTCCAAATAACTTGTGGTCTATTTTCTCATGGCCTTATATTACATGTGAGTTTTATTGCATCATGATCTGAGAAGGATGCATTTACTATTTCTGCTTTTCTGCATTTTATTTTGAGGTTTTTATGCCCTAAAACATGATCAATTTTTGTATAAGTTCCATGAACCCCTGAGAAAAAAGTATATTCCCTTCTATCACCATTCAATTTTCTCCAGAGATCTATCATACCTAACTTTTCTAGCCTTTTGTTAACCTCCCTAACTTCTTTCTTATTTATTTTGGAATTTGATTTATCTAATTCTGAGAGAGCAAGGTTGAGATCTCCCACTAGTACAGTATTACTGTCTATTTCTCCTTGCATCTCTCTTAACTTCTCCTCTAGGAATTTGGATGCTATACCACTTGGTGCATATATGTTAAGTATTGATACTGCTTCATTGTCTATGGAACCCTTTAGTAAAATGTAGTTTCCTTCCTTATCTCTTTTAATTAGATCTATTTTTGTTTTTACTTGATCCGAGATATGGATTAATCTGCATTTAATTTTGTCAGTTTGTTACAAATGCTCCCTAGCATTGATTAGTAGACAAATAAAATGGTTATTTATATTAAAAGTTCATGAAAGAAAAAGCAAATGAACCTCTAATTTGCTATTTGTGACAAGTCACATATCATTATATAACATGTACAATCATAAGTTCATAAAGTTATGAAATTGAAACTGATATTTGCATTGTAAGTTAATGTCTTCTCATTTCCAGGATAGAACTTCATCAGAAAGAACTAAGAGGCCTCTACCAATATTCATGGAATATGGGAATATTATATATGTATTCCATATATATATGCATATATATATATATGTATAAACTCCTTAAGTCTACAGAAAACTTGGAAATAGTTAATGAAAATGTCTGAAATTTTGTTAAATAGAACATATTTTGGGGTACTGTGGAAAGGTATAGAGCAACTTGGTTGGCCTGAACAAGTTTTCAATTCAATGACATAATTTTGTTTCTGACAACTTTAAATTCTATTTTAATTTTAATTCCATTTAAATTATTTAATTATTTAATTCCACTGTGCATATTTTCATTTTAGTGTATTTTGAATTTTATTGATTTAATTTTTAATTTATGGAATAAAACAAGCTTCCTAATAAAGTACCTTTCCCTATAATATCTTACATAATTAAAACATATTTTGATGATTCTTTAAAATTCAGTATGAACATGATATTTAAAGAACTAAGTGAAAGGATTTGTGAAAGATAATAGGTTATGAAGAAAGAAACTGCTCAAATAACAGTGTAATTTGAGAAAGAACCAATAGGCAAACAATTAATGTACAAGGAAGAGTGAAATAAATACAAAAGATAGATTAGGGAAGAATATTGTGAGAGATTTGAAGAGAGAAGAGATGAGTTTTATGGGAAAAGGGAGAGAGATAGGATTAACTTTTTCTAGAAGAAAGGAGAAGATAAAAGAAGACTTCATGGAAGTTGTGTCAGAGCTGGACTGTGATACAAGGAAGGACCACGAACACCTTGATGAGGAAGGATTTTTATTCCAGGTAGTGACACAGAATAAGTCAGTGTGAACATGAAAGATAAATGTTGCTTTCAATATAGAATAAATGAAGATTATTACTATGAGATAAAATTGAGAAGTTTTGTAAAAGTCCTCATATGCCAAATTTAGACAATTCTCCTTTGCTTTATAAGCAATAAAGAGCCACAAATACTATTACAAAGAAGACTGGCCTGGTCATAACAATCCATAAAAAAAGTTTTTTTTTTTTGTCAACAGTGTGAAGGATGGCCTGAAGAAAGAATTAAATGGAGTCCAAGCAGCCACTTTGAAGTTTAATATGATAGTCCAGGTTAGCAGAATTGTGAGCCTAAACCCCATAAGGGAAGTGCAGTGGAAGAGGGTTAGAAGTAGGAAACTAGAGATGGAAGGAAATTGACTGGAAATATGAAGTAAGGGGGGAAAAGACTATTCAAAAATTGCCTTTATGATTATGAGCCTATGATATTGGGAGGATGATGGTAGAACATTTTCCTTTCTTCCTCAATGGCTTCATGCTAGGGGACTTCAACATAAAAATTCACAATCCCTCAAATCCCCTTACTTTCCAGTTTTACAGCCTACTCACTTCCTATTACCTGTTCCTCTAATCCAAAATTTCTTAAATTATGGATCAAAACTCCATAAGGTATCACAAAATTGAATGTGAAGATTGTGAAAAATTTGGCAACACTAAAAGATTTCTAAATGTAATGACCAAAAATTTATTAAAAATCAAATTCATAATGAATCTGAGGTGTTTCTGGCAGTTCTTGCCCATGTTGCATTGCATGACTTCAATATAGTCTTGGTTCTGAACACACAACTTTTTAAAACATGCACATTTTTCACTGAGCATGCACAAATGCTGCCAGAAACTCCTTGACTCAGATTTGAGATGGGATTATATAAAAATTTCTCAGACAAAAACAGGTCATAAGTGGAAAAGGTTTAAGAAGCCCTGCTCTAATTCATCTCAGTTACAACAGAGACACTTCTACCTTTGAATTTGCTTTTACCCTTAAATATTGTACTTCTGTGTTCACAAACTAATTTTTTTATCTGATCATTATCTTTTATAAAATTTCCCTACAACTTATGGACCCAACTCTCTTTTTATACTTATCAGAAACTCCATTATCTCTATTCCTGTTTTTTTCTTCCTAGAACATTGTTCCTATGTTGAATATCTCTCTTCCTTTCCCTGTCCCAATATTTTAGTAAATTAATCCCACTCTACAGTATTTTCTCCTTTTGAATGCATTCAGTGTGCACACCTTGCCAAACCAGAGACTTATTTTATTCCCACAATGCACTAATTTTACTCCTAACCACATGCTCCTGAATCATCCAATGGTCAGGCCAGCTCCTACAAGTATCTTCATTTTGATGAAGATGATTCCCCCATGTATATTTCCAGCTCTAGTCTGTATGCTGAAACCCAGTCTTTTATCATCAGACTTCTCAGAAATTTCAGACTAGCATTTCAAGTTCTACTTCCCAAAATATAACTCATTTTACCTCCTCCCTCAATCTTTGTTCCTATGGAAATTTCCTATTAATATTAAGAGCACTATAGTCCTTCTAGTCACTAAGGACTGCAACCTTAGAGTCATCCTCAACTTGTCATTCTTATTCACCCTTACATAGCCAATGTCTTGCCAAATCTTGTTATTTCTACCTTTACAATATCTTTCATAGACACATACTTCTCTCCATTTGCACTACCACAATCCAAGTAAAGGCTCTCAACAGCTCTCACTTGGATCACTCCAAAAGATTTATAATTAGTCTACTTGACTCAAGTCTTTTCTCCATTCTAATTCATCTTCCAGTCAACTGTCAAAGTGATTTTCCAAAAATGAAGGTCTGTCCATGTCTCCCCTCCATTCTATAAACTACTAAGATCAATTTCAAAGCCCTATTTCTAATTTAAAGCTTCCCATAATCTGGGCATTTCCTACCTTTTCAGTTTACTTATGTTTTATTCCCCTCCATACTTTTTTTAAAAATTCTGCTGGTATTCTTCAAACTGCTCTTCACACATGAGACCCTGTCTCCTGTTTTGGTGCCTTTGCAGTAACTTTACCCTATTTAATATAATGTAGATGGTGTATGTGTGTAACCCCTACTATAGAATAAGTGTGCTTGGGATAATCACCATTATGGGGGTAGTTATCTCTCACACAGTTGATACCTTCTCACAATCTGGACTGGATGGTTTACCCTAAACTGGCTGTTTGAGGTTCCCAGAGAAATACTAAGACTAAGTGGTTGATTATATTCTGATTCTCTCAGGGAAGTAGGACTAATCTTACAGAGAGAACGTATACTTTCTCTATTTACTACTCTAGCTTTTGTGCCTTCACAGTGCAGTTCCATTTATATAATAAGCCACTTAAAATAATATGCTTTTAGATACTAACCATAACTATTTAGTTAGCAATAAGTCAAATGAAATAAAAAATATTATAACAGAGTACTGAAATATTAAGCAAATATATGAATAACAAATACAAATTTATAAATATTTATAACTATAATATATATAAATATATAGTGCGTATATATAGATACATACATATGTATACATGAAATAATTATAAATAAATAATAAATACATCACAATCCACACAAACCTGCATCATTCTTTCCCACCAATGTACCCAGTGTCTGTCAAGAAGACACATTTACACGAACCTGCTGGAAAAACTATTAAGGAAAATAATCCATGTGCTCTTGTTAATATAAAAGTCTGGACTTCAGGCTTTAATGTCAGTACTCCAATTCAGGAATATCTCTGCCACATGAAATTACTTCTTTCCAGCATTCTATTGGTCTTCATCACCCTTCAGTTAGACAAATCCTCTTCTCTTCTGTACTTGAATGTAACATTTACAAACTCTCTAAACTCATAGTGACTCTTCAAAGGGTATTTGGAATGTGTTACCTCAGTGTGGATAGCAGTTCTCCTTACCAAAAAGAATTGTAAACCTCATCATGTTGGCTCTCTCTGGGCCATACGGGCAAGCCCAGGCAGTTCTTAATTCAACTGCATACTGCATCATACAGACAGAGCAGAGATCACAACAAGCAGTGCCTGTTGACTCTCTGGACAAGGAAAACTAGCTCTTCTTATAGAGCAAAGCTGCTGAGGGACCTAGTTGTTTTACTTTATTTATTTTTCCTTTCTGCCTTCAGATAGCTGACTGCTCCATCTACCAGTTCCATTCATCTAGTTCTCACAGGCTGCTTTCTGGCCCTCTGTTTTTGCTTTTCAGATTCTTCTCCCGACCGTACTTCCCGTGTCTCATATCTTTCTGTGGCTAAAATCAAAGGTCCCTACTTCTTAGTAACTTATTTTTTACTTGAAACAACTCCTCAAAATCATCTATGAAATAGAAAATCATTTTCAATCATCATTCCATCTTTAAAAATATAATATAATGTTTTTCAATTTTTAGTTCTGAATCCTTTCATTTTAAAACAGTTATATGTAAATGACCTTAGGAGCAATAAGTCCTCTTTGGTAAGGTTTTCCAACATATTCTGTTCCTTGAAATGGTTCTTTACACTCATATTTTTAATAAGCAAAAGTTAAAAGTCAATACTCTGCTCTCTTTATTAATATAAGAGATATGATCCTATTTTTGTTTACAAGCTTATTTGAATCTGTATATATGTATATGTACATACATTTATGTATATGTGCATGCATATACATATTGTGTATATATACAAAATGAATGGTATATATGCACACATATACATATCTGTATGTGTGTATGTTTTATCTATCTGTATGCATATACATTTAATATGAATGCATATGCATGTATGTATATGTGTATATATATAGATACACATATATATATACAAAAATAAATTGTGGTATATGTGTGTATACTACAATTCATATATAGCATATGTCTTAGACTCCTTAAATCTATCAAAAAACAACCTGAAAGTTGCTTAACAGCTTTTATTAGAAAAAAAGTTATTTTATGATTCCTTTTAGTTATTAAAATATTCATTTATTTTAGCAGTAATATGTCTTTTGAGAATTAATTTATCTCTTTATCTTTATGTAAAATCACCTTTTTTTCTGTCCTCAGCGTTCTACATGAATGGAACAGTATATTAAAAAGACAGTAATTTTCTTGTGTAACTGAATTTCTCTACATCTACTTGGATTCTGTAGCTTACTTTCAAATTCAGTTCATATCCCCTCTTCTGCAGAAGGCCTGTTTTCAAACTTTCCACCTCCTTCTGTCTTCTTCTCTGAAGTTATTTCCAATATACTCAGTATAGATCTTGAATATACTTAACTACTTATATGGTGTAACACACATAAGAATGGTAGCTTCTTGAGGACATTGACTATTTTTAACCTTTCTTTGTGTCTCCAATGCTCAGTACAGTGCTGACACATCACAAATGTTTAATAAATGCTTGTTGGATTATTAACATGAATGTAACTAAAGAAATCAAGAGAATGCTAGATTGGGTGGGAAGATTACTAATTCAATCTGGGTCATGTTAAAAGTGGTTGCCATTTAGAAATCCCTGACTCAAACTGTATTGGGGTGGCCATATGAATTTGAGAATCCTATGCACAGAAATAACAATCATTATCTATTCAGAGGAATGGAAGAAGTGATGAAGCTGGTTCGTCTGCAATCTCAGGAAGCTATTGAGCCACGGATACTATAGGGAGAAAGAATATCTAGCCTGACATATTTCCAACGCAGACATTACCTATTTCCTCCTAAACTCTTAACCTACACCCAGCATTTGCACACCTTCAAAGACTTGAGATCTCTAGGCAAAAAACACTTCAAAAGACTGATTCAGTAGGGACAGCAGAGATTCCAAGTGGGAGTGGTCCATGATGAGGTAACCCCTCAACTTCATGTCATGAAAGGTGGTGGTAGAAGAGCAAAAGGGAATTCCTTAAATGCTAAGGTTCTAAAATATTTTGCAAAGGGCTAACAATTGGGCTGCTTAAATGCAGAGACAGCAATCTCTGTCTATAGTAATAGCAATATGAAATTCTTTTTGTTCAGAAGGTCAAAAGGGGTTAATGCTGTAATAGCACTGAAAAACTAGGGTAGAGAATAATTAGCATGTACTTTCCCCCCAAATCAGAGCTTTATAATCATTAAAATTGTTCACCCATAATATTTCTTTATTCATTTATCCTTTAGACAGTGCTGTGATAGTAGTCTTTGAAAAACTTTGATTGTTTTGAATTGAGAAAGGAAAGAATCTCACAATCTAATACCAGGCAGCATATTATGTGGTTTGTCAGGAAATACTAATGAACACAGAAAGCAATATAAAGTGGAGAAATAATGGTGTTTTATTTTATTTTTTAATTTTTTAAAAATGAGATGGGGATGACCCTTCCTTCAAAAAAAATATTTCTTTACACAAATGAATTGTGTATCTTTATGATGTGAAACATAGGATTATTTTTCTTGAGGGAATCTGATGGGGAGAAGTAAGAGAATTTTTGATTGGGAAGAAAAAAATAAATCTTTTAAGTGACATTTAATAGTAGAGAACATGGATAAGGTAATTTTCTAAGAAAAAAAATCCTAACTGGATCCTAAGCAAGAAATTTCTGAAATCCAAAGGTTGGATTTTACATGGCCCATTGTTATTCAGTTACTTTGAGAGCATATATGACTCTTCATGATCCCATTTGGGGGGTTTTCTTGGCAGAGATATTGTAGTCATTTTTCATTTCCTTCTCCAATTCAGTTTACAGATGAGGAAACTGAGGCAGAGTTAAATGACTTGCCTAAAGTCTCACACCCAGTAAAAGTCTGAGGGCAGATTTGAACTTGGGAAGATGACTCTTCCTGACTCTAGCCCTCTGTCCACTATGCCATTTAACTTCCCTCCCCCAAGTCCAGACTCTGCCCTTATTCCCAAACCTAACTTTAAGTTGTATTAATACTATTTTACAGGGTATAATATATTCTCTGACTAATTTGCAAACTCTCAGTCATATAGTGACTTTTGGACCTATTTTTGTATGAACTTAAATATTCAGATATAATATTATACTGTGTTCAGTAAATACCAAATGAATGAGTACAAAATCTGATTCTCAGAATTTATGTGAATGCTATATGAATGTCCTTACATTTCATCCTCTTCTCTATAAGTCCTACATGTTATGATCTTGATTGGAGATATATATGTATTTGATATTATACATACATCTAACATCTAGTGATTCAGGACTCTAAGCCTTTACAACTGAATTTTCATTAAAAATAATTTTACTCAGAGAGAGGGATGTGAAATGTGGAGCACAACATAACATTTTCATGTTCTCTATTGATGTTTGCTTGCATTGTATTTCCTTTATCGGATTATTCTTTCTTGTAGATACGATTTCTCCTGCACAAAAAAATGATATGTGGAAATAACTATACATACATTCGATTTCTTAAGTATTCTAACATAATTAACATGTAATGGATATCCTGCCATCTAGGGGAGGGGTGGAGAGTAGGAAGGAAAAACTTGTAACAGAAAGCTTTGTAAGGGTTAATGTTGAAGAATTACCCATACATATATTTTGCAAATAAAAAGTATTAATTAAAAAAATAAATTTTACTTAATGTTACTTTTTGAGTGTCTTTTAATTCATGTTAATATATGCCAGTTTCACTGTACTTTTATACATGTACACTGTAAATAATGTTCACAACTATTTAAAAAATTAGCTTACATAGTATTCTTTATTTGTCTGTTCTAATGACCAAGATTTTTAAAATATGGTTTCTTTTCTTATGAAAGCCAATTAATTGTTAATAAGTAATTGTTAATATATTTGAAATTCATAAATAAGCTTGAATTTCATCTATTTGATGTCAAAGAAGGGATCCAGAATCCAAAGACAGCATTCAAAACATACACACACACACACTCTCTTAAACACACACACACACACACACACAAAACCAGAGTATTATATTTAAAACAGGAGGTTTTAATCTAACACATCATTGTCCAATTATTTAAGATAACAAAGTATTGTCCTCTTTAATAGAGTTGTAAAGAGAATCCCCAATTTGTAAATTTGCTCCTTATTTTTCCCTTTTCTAGTTATTAGTTGGTTTGGCTTTTTAGACACTAACATATGGTTTTGTGTGCATCAATAAAGGTTTAAAAACAATTTCACATTTGCTTCACCCCATATGATGACTTTCCAGAAATTACAAATTTTCCAGGCTCTGTATTTGACTGGAGGTGCTTTTGTTTTTTGGGTTTTTTTTGGCAAGATGTAAGGGAAATTCTTCACCTGTTTTCAGTTAAACAAACCAATAAAACATAGTTTCTTGGTGTCAAAAACATATTATGGCCTTTTGACAAAAATAGTTGAATTTGAAACTCTGACTTGGCACATAAATAATTTTCGCAGAGTCTATGCTTTACTGAATTTTAAAAAGCAGTTTAAAGTTAAGCTAGTTAACATTTTAAAATGTCATGTTGAACATGAGCAATTGGATCTCTGTTCACATTATGTCTGTGAAAAGTATTCACTTAATTAAATGTAAACTTAATAGATACATTGATGCAACACATTTTCCCCCATAAAAATGTTAATTCCTCATTTTGTAGGTGTGGGATACTTTTCAATCACAACATGGTGGATCCACATATTTTGACCTTGTCTATGAGAGAATAAAGCACCAGGATGAAAAGTGAAAAATTCAACCAATTGTCCAGATGTTCTCTGTTACTGAACCAAAACTTTTCATATCTAGAATTGTAACTATATTTTAAAAGTTAGAGTAAGTTGGATTACTCTTCTATTGAAAATGTGTCTGAGGCCATGTGGTTAGTGAGCCCTGTGTTGCCCAATCAGGCCACTGTTTAATATCCAAATGTCTTTTGGACATTTTTAACTCATTTGAATTGTAAGACTCATAGATTTAGGGATTGGAAGGATTGTTGAGTTTACCTGGTGCAAACCCTATGTTTTACAAACAAGAAAAATTGAAGAGCAGAGAAGTGAATTCATACTCCCTCATTGTGAGAAAATTGACACTAATAAATGTTAAATGATTTGCCAACAGTCACTAGGGTATTAAGTATCTGAGGCAGGATTCTAATTCAGGTCCTTCAATTCCAAAACTAGCCCTCTGCCTCTGCCAATACTGCAGAGGGCAAACAAGGAAATAGGATAGGCAATTAGTTGGAAGAGAAAACAAAGAGAAATGATTTAAAAGTGAAGCTCTAAGCATCCCTCTTAAAACAGTTCTCAGTAACATTCTATACCTGGCACAGGTCATTAAAAAATCTTGACCCCTAATAATTCAGGATTTGGATTCTTGCCTCTTTTGCTGAACTTGCAATCTGAGATCTGTCTCATATCTTCCATTAGGCTAAAGTGAAAGAAGGGTGTCTTTTTGTTGCTATAGGCAACCAAAGACCATGATCTTCTCTCCTCATCCATCCTCCTCCGTACCATACTCATTCCCCACTATCACCCACCATACACACAACAAATTAGCACTAATTACTCTGAGTTTGGATTCAAAAGTAATTAAGGACAGTCTCCTCAGACTTTCTATGATCTAAAATTCCAATTCCCCAAGGATTAAACTTCTGATACCCTGGAAGGATGTTAATTGTACATTCCCTATATCAGTGGATTTGGTTGAAACACCTTGAAATAAAGAGAAACTAATTGTCCTTATAGTCAGTATAGGGACTCTCAGAATGTCCCAAACCTTATATCCAACTCTCTTGCCTAGATATTTCGCATCATCTTTACAAACTATTTAATGTCCTGGTAAGAACAAAACAAAACAAACAAAAATGAAAAAAGGCAGGTTTTTAAATAGAAACTTTGTTCAAAAGCATTCACTAGACTAATACCTAATAAACCTTGACTAGCTCTTACCTGATTCATTAGGCTCTTTCTTATAGCCTTTTAAAGTTTTAATTTAGAGAATTAACCATTTTTTAAAAATAGTTGGAATCTTTTAAAAATAATTATTTGCATATAACAAATTTTTTTTTTCAAATAGCTGTGGAGAATATAGACATCACCCAAGATATAATGAAGCCTACAAATACAAGTAATTGTTTACTTTTTATTTTTTTACTCTTTTATTTTCATTATCAGCATCTTTTAAAATAAGTAGCTTGCAACTAATAATTTAATTCAATAAGCAATTATTAAGCTTCAATGTGAGGATTCTATTCAAGGCGAGGAATACAATGCTAATTACTGATAAAAATCCCTGTCCTCACAAGCTTCTGTTCTACTGAACAGAACATAGATACAAAACATAGATAAGTATATACAAATCCATACATACACCCATACATACATGCATGCGCATGTGATTAGGGGAAACCCCTGATCTATTAGACTAAGGCATCTTCCACACAGCTGGTCATAGGTTCCATGACCAGGAATAGAAGAACATATGTTTCTGTTTCTTTGCTGAAAGAGATGAATGACCAGTAATTCCTGGCTGGTCCATTTGTATAGCCATAACTTGAAGCTGTCCTAATAGGTATGAGTGACTAAATGAGGAAAAAACTATGTATTTTATGGATTACACAAAGAGCAAAGATAGCTTCTAGCCTTTCTCAAGAGCACATCTTTGTAGAGATATAATAAGTGCTTGCTCTCTCTTGGAAAAAAGGCCAATGCCGGTTAAGTACATAGGAAGACTTACTATGATCTTTAGGTTAGCCCTTGTGTCCTTGTAAGAAGAGTCTATGCCAAAAAGGCTGCCTTGAAAAGGCCCAGATTCCATCTCTCCTTTTTCCTTATTGATCAAAGACTGGTTAGGTCTTCTTGGCTCTAACATTAATCCTCTTTGGCACAACCCCCAGACCTGAGAACATGCCAATACCAATCAGAAGTTGCTGGTTCTGTATGACCATTAATAAGGGCTAACTACGTGTCCCTTCCCACCAAGCCAAAGTATGGTTACTAGTCCAATAGATTAATAATGATATTCTAATTAACACATTTTAAAGAGTAATTTAAACAAAATTTTAATCAGTAATCGAAAGCAGAAGTTCAATCAACTAAATGGATGAGGGAAGATTATGTTGGAGGTTGCTTTTGAATTGGATTTGAGCTGAAGAGGGAGAGACGGAGACAGAGACAGACAGACAAAAAGAAAGTGAGAGAGACATACATAGAGAGAGAAAGGAACAGAGGCTAAGTGAGAGAAAGAAATAAAGACAGAGATAGAGACAGAAAGAGCAGACAATAGAGATGACATATAATAGATATAAGAAAATAGATATTTGTTGAAAGTATAAATAATATGCCTTAATAATAATTCAATATTCTAAAGGTCTCATCTCTAAAATATATAGAGAATTGTCTCATATTCATAAAAATTCATGCCATTTTCCAATCGATAAATGGTCAAAGGATATGAACAGACAATTTTCAGATGATGAAATTAAAACTATTTATAGTCATATGAAAAGGTGTTCCAAATCACTGTTGATCAGAGAAATGCAAATCAAGACAACCCTGAGGTACCACTACACACCTGTCAGATTGGCTAAAATGACAGGAAAAGATAATGATGAATGTTGGAGGGGATGTGGGAAGGCTGGGACACTGATGCATTGTTGGTGGAGCTGTGAACGGATACAGCCATTCTGGAGAGCAATTTGGAGCTATGCTCAAAAAGTTATCAAACTGTGCATACCCTTTGACCCAGCAGCATTTCTATTGGGCTTATATCCCAAAGGAATCATAAAGGAAGGAAAGGGCCCCACATGCGCAAGAATGTTTGTGGCAGCCCTTTTTGTAGTGGCTAGAAACTGGAAACTGAACGGATGCCCATCAATTGGAGAATGGCTGAATAAATTATGGTATGTGAATATTATGGAATATTATTGTTCTGTAAGAAATGATCAGCAGGACGATTTCAGAGAGGCCTGGAGAGACTTACATGAACTGATGCTGAGTGAAATGAGCAGATCCAGGAGATCATTATACATGGCAACAATACTATATGACGATCAATTCTGATGGACATGGCTCCCTTCAACAATGAAATGTTTCAAACCACTTCCAATTGTTCACTGAAGAAAGCCATATATACCCAGAGAGAGGGATGTGAAATGTAGACCACAACATAACATTCTCATACTCTTGATTGATGTTTGCTTACATTGTGTTTCCTTTATCTGATATGTCTTTTGTGTAGAGACGATTTTTCTTGCACAACAATGATAAGTTGGGAAATATGTATACATACATTCAATTTGCCAAGTATTTTAACATAATTAACATGTAGTGGATATCCTGCCATCTAGGGGAGAGGTGGGGAGTTCGGGAGAAAAATCTGTAACAGAAAGCTATCTAAGGGTTAATGTTGAAGAATTACCCATACATATGTTTTGCAAATAAAATAAAATTTTAAAAAAATAATAATTCAATATTCTAATAGTCTAAAACAATGTGCTTTCCCATGTGACTATATTTAAAATGGCAGAATATCTCAATCACTTATAAAAAGTGATGGTACAGTATTAGTTCCTAAAATAAATAATTTGATTCCCTTTTTGCTTAGTAGTTATCTCTAAGAGGGACCAACTCCATCATGATCCACAAAATTTTGTAGAATTTTTTCCCCCAAGTCGCTCACTCCCAAGGTTCTTCCTTATTGGAGAGCTGTTGTTTTTTTTTTTTTGTTGTTGTTGTTGTTTTTCTGTTTTTTATAATTCACTGGCATAAGGGACGTTCCAACTTCTAGAAGCTCCTTATCAGTGTCCTGATGTGCATGTATTTGGGTTGATATCTGTTTATATTAAGAGGAATAGCTGAAAATTGGGGTTCATTTTTGATAGTAAAATAAGCACCTACTTTCCTTAGGGGGAAAACTGATCTGAGGATTATGTGTTATTTAATTGCAAGCTGCCAGTCACATGCAGGATTTCCTAGGGTTCAAATAAACAAATGCTGTATCACATGTTTTGTTCAACCCCTTTAAACCTTGTAATTATGCCAAGAAAGGGGACAGAATAAATTTTCAAATGTTTAATGCTTAAAAGGCATGAAACTTAAAATATGTTACTTGAAATATGCTCTTCATGAGCATATTTCTCTAAAGAAGAAAAGGATTTCTGAGTTACCTCACTAGCATTTCCCCTTCATTGAGATAACAGATAATATTGAAATTCATGTCATTTTTAAGGAGAAAACTATAGCCTGAGTTTACCATGAAGCCAAAAGCATTGAGTTCCATGTTCAAATTCCCACAGTGGAAGTTTTTACACGATATGCTGTCAAATAATGAGACAAGATAATTATGGCTCATAGAGAAAGCATGAACACGCCCAATGTGCCTAGCAAAGTAGTGATTAAGAACCTTGTAATTGGTTGTCAGACTCATAGGATTTAAAAATTATGAGATCAATCACCTACTTTATGGGTTTCCTTTGGGAAAGTATACACCCATGTAAGTAAGAGTCCCTAAGACCACTTGTAATTTAACCTCTATGAACTTTTCTGAAAGATTTTTTTTTAATAATCTGTGTATATGTGTGTATATGTGTGTGTGTATATTTAGCAACAGGAATTTTGGGAGGTTTATAGTTTTATTTTACTTTCAGCACAGTTTTATTTTTACTTCATTTCCTTAACTGATTCTCCATACTTTTCATAGAATAAAAAAAAATCTGAATTTTAAAGTTGGAAAGTTCAAAGTTGTATGGCTATGTAGTTCATACCACATTTTCAAGTACATACTTGAAAATGAATCCCCTGTACAACAGACCTTTTAAGTATCATCTTCCCCATTTTGTTTTCCAGTTTAAAAAAGTTTGTTATTTCAAAGAAATCATTGGAATAAAAAAAATCCTTTAAAAATGAAACTATGAGATATGAACAAATTTTTTTGATCAGTGTCAACATCTAGGTCCTCAAGATCCACAGGATTCTTTTTTTTTGTATTTATTTATTTTACCCAATTATCAACTCAACTCAGTTTCTATTTCATTAAGGTGATTATTAAAGAATCACCTTATGATTCTTTTTTTAATTTTTTTTAAATTTGTTTTTAATTTTTGAGGACAAGAGTCAACCATTTATTGATATTAACACAGGAGAATCCTATTTATTGGCCCAAAACACAAATCAACATACAAGAATACAAGGAGCATGAAATACTGACAACTAAGTCATGCCAACTTGGTTGAGAAATACTAGCAGCTAAGGCTACTGGGAACAACCACTATCCTACAAGTCCCTCGGGGAAAAACAAATCACTACAGCTTAATTCGGAACAAAGTAAGGCCTTTCTATGAACAAAAAGGGAGAGAAAACCTACAAAACAGATATGACACCTTGATCTAGGAGGAAAAGGTAGAGAACATCAACCCGCCGAGCCCTGATCAAGCCCAGAATGGCAGTGTCTGTAGTGTGAGAGATCCAGAAGTACAACGCGGCAGCCAGGACGCCAGACGTGTTCACGTGCGGCCAGCCCCGGGCCTCAACCCCGCGAGTACTGTACCTGGAGGCTGCCCGCTACAAACACACGGTCGGACGAGGGCAGTTCCGCCGGGCACAAAGTTCACCTTCCCAAACCAAAGAAGACCATATGGCACTAAAGAGGAGAGTTATATATTCAGACGATCTCAAGGGCGATTGTACCAAGGGGCAACAGAAGCGGAGAGCCCGGCACCAAGAGAGAAAGGCGGGCCAGAGGCCCGAAGGTGCAGGGTTGCGACCCACAATGCATACTGTGTTAGCTTAATGTGACTTTTAATGTGCCCCCAGCCTCAAGAAAACGAGCTGAGGGAGGAAGGTGATGAAGAGCTCCTGAGCGCCAGGTGTTGATGGTCTGGGTCTGTTCATACAACTTTTCAGAACTTTGCATATTGAAGGCCGGGAAGTATGTTGCAAGGAAGAGGGCTGAGGAGAGGTTCTAAAGCTTGGTCAGAGAGGCACGGGGCAGTCAGTCACCGGGTTACACAATATCATACTGGTTATTTGTGATGAAACACGAGAGGCAGCAGGCCAAAAATATCCCAATCAACTGGAAACAAGCAACTCCAAAGGAGATGCCTGCTACGACATCCATTTCCGATTGGATAATAGTTGCCACTCTTACAAAACAGCCATCCTGATTTTGTTTCTTCAGATCCTTCCTATCAGCCCAGGAATAGCTGTGAAACCTGCAGCAGCTCCGGGAAAAGCCTTTTCCCACATAGTAGGCAGTTTTTTCCCAGTCTGTGGCACTCAGGACACCATAGCAGTGCAAAGTTTTCTGGATGGTATCGACCGCCTCACTTCTCTGAACGCTGGTGTCATTATACTGCTTAAGCCTTGTAATTCAGCTTAAAACTGTCCTTAATCTTGTGCCTAAAAACGAATCCCATAACGGCAGCCACCAATTCCACCAAGAAAATCAGAGTCAGGAACATGGCATACAGTTTCAACAACCATGCTGAAGCCCGGCAGGTGGCAAAGCAGCCGAAGGTACCCAGAAGGATGATGACCGTGCCCGTGGCGATCAGGAGGAAAGGGATGTTGGTGGCCTTCTCGTTCAAGAGGGAGAAGTATACTTCCAGGCTTACCTTGCCCCATATGCCTACCTGTAAGGAGGATCACATCTGTGAATCAAAAGATGAAGGTATAGGTGAGCAACACGCTCTTCAGGCACATGATGACCGGCTTGGTCTGCAGCCTCCGAGAGCGGGACGCCATGGTCTGGGAGCCGGGGATCTCGATGTACGCCGCCGCCGCCGCTACCGCTACCGCTTCGGCTTCAACCTCGGCCCCATCGGCCCCCAGGATCTCCGGAAAGGAGCCAGGAAATAACTGAGGAGGGCCCGCTGCAAGCATCACCTTATGATTCTTAAAGGCTTCTCTGGATAGCCTTTTCCTATTTCCTATTTTTCTTCCTTCTCCCTCTCTCTCTCTCTCTCTCTCTCTCTCTCTCTCTCTCTCTCTCTCTCTCTCTGTCTCTCTCTCTGACTCTCTCTGTCTCTCTGTCTCTCTGTGTGTCTCTCTCTGTCTCTCTGTCTCTCTTCTCTCTCTCTCTCAAATTTGTTACCAGAAGTATAAAAATGAGAAAGATTCATAAATAAAGGCATTATTAAACAAAGACTACCAAAGTACATAGTAATATGAGTTATGATCTGGAGATCATAGCATATGAGCTGAATTTAGAAGTATGGGTAGGGTATCAACTAAGAAATCAGTTCAAAAGGTCTATAGCATGTGCAAAGGAATTCTCTAACATTTCTTTTTATAAATTCATATTTTCAAATATAGAGTTTGATTAATATTTGTAAGGATTTATAACACTGGAATTATAGCAAAAATGGAAGTGTCTGCTCTAAAGGAACTTACATTGTACCAGGATTTTAATTATATTTACTGCTTAAAAGAAGTCATCTTATATACCTGTTTCACACCTATGAAATGCTTATGATCTTATTTAAAATGCCACACATTATTCATATGCTTATGGCACAATAAATATTTTTCTCTCTTTAAAAATATTTTTCATTCCTTATAAGCAGTATGAAAAATTTTTTTTATAGAAGGCAACTTTTTATTACAATAAAACACTTCCTATTCTAGAGCATCCTGGAGATTAATACTAATTATTTTAGAATTAAAAGCAGAGAAAAAAAATAGAAACTTTATTTGGAAATAAAAAAGTTACTTGACCTTTTTCTTGTCCCCGTTTCAGAGCTGACATTCTCAAAAACCTGTGGAAGAACACAGACATTTACAATCCTTTTGAGTTAGTCACTTGGTATGTTTGTATGTATGTCCACTTTCCATAGCCTTCTCTACTGTGAAAAAGAAATTGGAAAAACGAAATAAATTAAAAACTAATCACAGTATCATCACAGTACACAGCATGACTGTGAATACACCAGCACCTCATGCAATTAAATTGTTCAATTCTTCTAAGTATTATTATACTAATTTAAAAAGCTACAATTACTCTAAAATATAAACAATTAGGCTCAGTGATTACATTTATGTGATTTCACATTAAATTATTTAAACTGTGGGAATCCCAAGATTTACCAGTCTGCCCCTTAAATCTAGATCCCATAAAATAAAAAGCAAAACTAGTGAGAAAATGCATACTATGTTATCTTTCCAAAGAGGATAATCTAACCACTAGAAGAATGACTTAATTGGGTCTTTGTTAAGAAATAGTAACATATAAGATACATTGTTTTTCTTTACCTTTAATCTGTCTCCGGAATAACTAATCACCTCCACTAACAGCAGCCTTTGGTTTGTTGATGCATCAATCCAATTTAGGTACTCTTCATAATTTGGGAGAAGTATAAAAACAAATAGGAGGGTTAAGGAGGGTGGGAACAGCCCTAGGGCTAAGAAGGTTACACTCACAATGTATGTAATGTAACTTGAGAAACTCCTGAACACTGACAGGACTTGATTAATGTGGATTTTGTTGTTGTTGTTGTTTGTTTTGTTTTGTTTCTTTTTTAGGACAAATACCTCAGGCTTAAATCAAAGTTTTTCTTTTTTTTTCTCTCTCCCTTCTTTCTGTCTTTATCATTGGTGTGTATGTGTGTGTGTATGTGTGTGTGTGTGTGTAAAAGCTGTTATGAGATTGTATTTCATTAAACAAACTTTGAGTTTTACCCACAGCAAGAAAATGAGATTCAAAGAATTATAAAATTCTATAGTTGAAAGGGCTAGACCATCTCCATATAACAACTCTGTCAAATGATCATTCAGCCTTCACTTGAGTACTGCCTGATGCAGCAAATGTCAGGAAATTTGCTTCCTCCAGAGAATAATCAATTCCATTTTTAATAATTCTAATTGTACTGAAGTTTTTTTTTATAATACTAAGCTAATATTTGTCTCCCTGTGGCCTTCATGAACTTTACATATAATTTTAATTCCACCCTCCCATCTCCAGCAAATAATATTAATATCACACACATGCACACACACACACACATATATGTGAAATGAGCACTGGGTCTGGAATCAGGAAGACTTATTTCTCTGACTGGTCAATGACACATATTTATGGGACTCTGGGCAAGTCACTTAACCCTATTTGCCTCAGTTTCCTCATCAGCAAAATGAGGGAGAGAAAACAAAATGACAAACCACTCACTCCAGGATCTCTGCCAACAAAACCCCAAATGGTGTCACAAAGAGTTGGACAAAGCTGAGACCACTGAAAAATAATAATATATAAAATTATAATATAATAATAAAATATAATCCTTCTTCTAGCTCATTTTACAGATGAGGAGCTGAAGCAAACAGGATCACATGAAATGGCATATCACTCCAATATCTTTGCCAAGAAAATGCCAAATGGGAATCACAAAAAGTTACATGAAATTAACACTACTAAATAGCACCAATATTTCTTCTTCCACACAATGACGACTACTTTAAGACAGGAATTATGTGCTCATCCTCCTCTCCAGGTTAACCTTCCCAAAATCTTTCAGATGATCATAATCCAGTATAATTTTTAAGCCTTGTCATGATGTTAATTGTCTTTTTTTAGGTATCCTCCAATTTGTTAATTTACTTCATAAAAAAGATCCACGGAACTGAACACATGCCATAAATT
>JAJPUD010002256.1:303684-323667 GCA_023553655.1 Myrmecobius fasciatus
GTATCTTTTACAAACTTGTCCAAGCATTTCAAATTGGCAAAATGTTTCTGGAATCCTATTCTTCTATCTACCATGCTAGCTCTCTTTCTCAAATGGAAGTCATTCACAAATTTGATAAGCATGTTATGTATACTCTCATCTGTATCTTTTGACAAAGATCTAAGGACAATATAAAGAAAGAAAAATGCTTTAACTTAACCTTTGGCCAAAGTAAACCTATCTGAGAAACAAATGAAGGAAAATAATGCAAAAGATAAACTTATCCATAAGCATTCTACAGTGGATCTATGAGAATCTCGTAAAGTGATGACGTAGGATCTGAATTACTTTAGATAAAAATGAAGAAGCAAAAGAAACAACTAGTTGCTGTCCACATTAATCATCCACAATAATCCTTGATTTCTCCCACTTTGGGTTTTGATACAGTTTAGACCAGATTCAAAGCTTCAAACTAATATTTAAAGGGCCAGAAACAAGAGACACTCATAGGATATGCATTCTTTAAAGATCTCCTTAGTTAGTTTGAACATGGTACAAAAGAGGCAATTATTATCTTAACTTCAATTACAGAGAGGAGCCAGGTATCTTGCTACAAAGAAAGACTGTCCCATTGATGCTAACTGAAATTCTAAACCTATTAATCCATCTTTCAGACAGATATAGTTGACACAAGCAAGAACAGATGAGTGCCTGATTTGCTCATCCCAATCCATTATATCCTAATGTATTTGTCCTTCCAATAGTGGAAATAATAGTTAACTTTGAAGGTCTATGAGTCCTTTTAGGTACTATCATCATACAGTATACAATCTCAGACCAAGTAATAGGATTCTAAACTGTAGGATTTATCATCAAGTAATGTTACTGACTGGCCTCATACTCAGCCATCATATGACCTGAAACCACTTTCTTAAATGAGCTGACATCCCAAAGGCATGTACAGTACAATTTCTTTCATTCTGCCTCTTTTAAAGCAACCTTGTAGCACTGAGAACAAGAAAATATATTTCAGGCATGATCCAACAAAGATCTCAACATAGATTAAATAGATAGTTATGGATTACACACTTGACTTCTCTGAACAGATAGAGCTGGTTCTAAAAGTACATAATATTTTACATCTTTGAACTCTCTGGGAACATTAAAGCTGAGTTATAAACTATTTTTGATTAAGTAAATATGTCTTTAGGGTCCCACTTAATAAAAACATCAGACTGTAAATGATAGAGGGCTCCACTGTTCCTGTATTTGAGCCAGGATATTATTAGAATATTTTAAGAATCCACAGAACATGACCCAGGAGTATAGTGAACAGGTATGGAAACAAGTGGGAACAGGTAAGTGGAATATGGTGAAATATTATTTCTTGAATATTGCTTAGACAGCTGATTACTTTGAGAAATAGTTGTGATTATTTCTGATATGCTGGGAAGATTCTTCTGTAGGTGGAAAGTGGGAGGTGTAGGTGTGTATATATCCCTAAAGAGATAAATAATTGACATTTTGGCAATTGCTATCAGCGATAGGTAAGATAGCAGCTGGGGAAATAGAAAAAAATTTAAAAAGTTTAAGTCATCTAGAATTGAGCAGTATAGTGAATATGCATAGACACATACCTCAGGGGAATGAGTGTTAAAGAGCTAGTGAGGAGAGACTGGGGCAAAGATCCTCAAAGAAATCTGGAAGAAATCACTGTTCTTGAGTCAAAAAACTAGTCAAAAGCAGAGATGTCAATTAAGGTAGTGAAGAGTAAACAAGTCATATAAATTTTCAAGTTTTGTCAGTTCTGTCTATACTTCTCTCCCATCCGTTTTAACTCTGTTCACAATCAACCTCTTCCATACACCCAATTCAAGACCTCACAATCTCCCCTATTACCTCCAGACACACAATCCCCAAGCTGATCTCTGTCCTTATCCTACATACAACTGCCAAAGTAATCTTCCTAAAATACAAAGAATATCATGTCACAATCTGCTCACTAATTTAAATAGTTCACAAACATTTTTGATTGGCCTTTGAAGCTCTAACCAATTTACGCTATAATACTTCATTCCTTTGCAAGCTATATGTACTCTACTGCTATGGCAGTCTTACTATTCCTCACATGTGACATTCCATTTCCTGTGTTCATTTCTTGTAAGAGCAATTCTCTATGTATGGAGCCCATTCTTTCCTTATCTCTGCTCCTTAGAACCTCTACTTTCCTCTATACCTCCTTTTTGATATACCACTTAACCCTTGTTGCTGCCATCTCTACTTGTATTTATGTTGTGGATTTTTTGAATTATAGTTAGCTTATGCATATTTATATGTATATCTGGGATCTCTCTATAGAACACAAGATCCTTGAGGCCAATGATTATTTCCTTTTAGAATGCCATTCCTCACATCTAACACAGGTTGTTTCATGTAGTAGCTGCTTAATAAAGACTTCCTGAGGTGACCTCCCCAGACCAAACTAAACCTATATTATCAAGTGGCAGTCATCAAAATTATTTGGTACTGGCTAAGAAATAGAGTAGTGAATTAGTACAATAGGTTAGGTACACAAGACACAATAGTCAATAATTACAGTAATCTAGTGTTTGATAAATCCCAAGATTCCAGCTTCTGGGATAAAAAATCACTATTTGAAAAAAATTTCTGGGAAAATTGGAAAACAGTATGGCAGAAACTAGGCATTGACCATGTACCAAGATATCAAGATAAGGTTGAAATGGGTTGGTGATTTATATATAAAGGGTGATAATATAAGCAAATTAGGAGAGCAAGGGATAGTCTACCTGTTGGATCTGTGGAAAAGAAAGGACTTTATGGCCAAGGAAGAGCTAGAAAACATTATGAAATGCAAAATGGATAATTTTAAAAATTTATTTAAAATGTTTTTATTAAAGCTTTTTATTTTTCCAAACATGCATGGATAATTTTTGAACATTAACACTTGCAAAATTTTGTGTTCCAATTTCCCTTCCACCTTCTCCTACCCCCTCTCCTAAATAGCAAGTTGTCCAATATATGTTAAGCATGGTAGAAATATAAGTTAAATCCAATATATGCATACATATTTATACAAAAATGGATATTTTTGATTACTTTAAATTAAAAAAGGGTTTGCACAAACAAAGCCAATGCAGCAAAGGTTAGAAGGAAAGCAGAAAGCTGGGGAAATTTTTTCCTGTAAGTTTTTCTGATAGAAACCTCATTTCTAAAATAATTAAGAATTAAGTCAATTTTTTAAGAACACAAGTTGTTGCCCAATTAATAAATGATCAAAGGATATGAACAGACAATTTTCAGATGATAAAATTAAAGTCATTTCCAATCGTATAAAAATGCTCTAAAACTTAGATAATTCTGAGGTACCACCCCACATGATCAGATTGGCAAAGGTGAAAGGAATAATGATAAATGTTGGCGGGAATGTGGGAAAATTGGGACAGTAATACATTGTTGGTGGAATTGTGAAATGATCCAACCATTCTAGAGAGCAATTTGGAACTCAAATAGCTTTCAAAGGGCAATAAAACTGTATGTACCCTTTGATCTAGCAATGTCATAACTGGGTTGGTATTCCAAAGATGTTATAAAAAAAGGAAAAAGACCCACAAGTGCAAAAAATGTTTGTAGCAGCTCTTTTTGTAGTAGTAAGGAACTAGAAAGTGAGTGGGTGCTTATCAGTTGGGAAATGAGTAAGTTATGGTGTATTAATGTAATGGAATATTATTGTTTTATAAGACATGATGATTAGTTATAAGCAAATTAGAGGAACATAGTATAGTTTACCTCTCAGACTTGCTGAGAAGGAATGAATTTGTGTCCAAAGAAGATCTGGAACTCTTAATTGAACACCAGATAGATAATTTTGACTATGTTAAGTTAAAAAGTTTTTGTATGACCAAAACTAATGCAGACAAGATTAGGAGGGAAGCAATAAATTAGGAAATCATCTTTACATTTAAGTGTTCTGATGTGGGCCACATTTCTAAAATATATAGAGAATTGTCTCATATTTATAAGAATTCAAGCCATTCTCCAATAGATAAATGGTCAAAGATATGAACAATTTTCAGATGATGAAATTAAAACTATTTCTAGTCATAGAAAAAGTGCTCCAAATCACTATTGATCAGAGAAATGCAAATTAAGATAACTCTGAGGTACCACTACACACATCTCAGATTAGCTAAAATGACAGGAAATGATAATGATGAATGTTGGCAGGGATGTGGAAAAACTGGGACACTGATACATTGTTGGTGTAACTGTAAACGGATCCAACCTTTCTGGAGAGCAATTTGGAACCATGCTCAAAAAGTTATCAAACTGTGCATATCCTTTGACCCAGCAGGGTTTCTATTGGGCTTATATCCCAAAGAGATCTTAAAGGAAGGAAAGGGACCCACATGTGCAAGAATGTTTGTGGCAGCCCTTTTTGTAGTGGCTAGAAACTGGAAACTGAATGGATGCCCATCAATTGGAGAATGGCTGAACAAATCATGGTATATGAATGGTATAGAATATTATTGTTCTATAAGAAACGACCAGCAGGATGATTTCAGAGAGGTCTGGAGAGACTTGCATGAACTGATACTGAGTGAAATGAGCAGAACCAGGAGATCATTATACACGGCAACAACAAGACTATATGATGATCAATTCTGGTGGACATGGCTCTCTTCAATAATGAAATGTTTCAAACCAGTTCCAATTGTTCAGTGATGAAGAAGGCCATATACGCCCAGAGAGGGATATGAATATGGACCACAACATAACATTTTCATGCTCTCTATTGATGTTTGCTTGCATTATGTTTCCCTTCTCAGATTTTTTTTTCTTGTAGATCCGACTTTTCTTGCACAGCAAGATAACTGTAAAAGTATGTATACACATATTCGATTTGTCAAGTATTTTAACATAATTAACATGTAGATGACTTCCTGCCATCTAGGGGAGGGGTGGGGACTAGGGGGGAAAATTTGTAATGGAAAGCTTTGCAAGGGTCAGTGCTGAAAAATTACCCATACATGTGTTTGCAAATAAAAAGCTTTCATAAAAAAAATTTTTTAAAGGAATTAAAGGACTGTTATAATGATCTTTCTGCCACTTAGGCAGAACACAAATGCTATCTGAAAGTTATGAATATATATACATATATGCATATGTAAATGTATATATATATATCAGTCTCTCTCTATATGTATATATAAAGATCTCTAAAATTAAACTTATCACCTCTTTGCTGGATTCATAAAATCAAACTAAATCTGAAAGGTCTCTTTTTTAAAAAAAATATTTATTTATCTTACCATATATGCATTGCTTTATGAATCATGTTTGAAGAGGAAAATCAGAACAAAAGGGAAAAACCATGGAAGAGGGAAAAAAACAAAAAAAAAGAAGTGAACATATCATGTGTTAATTGAAATTCAATCTCCATAGTACTTTTTCTAGAAGCAGATGACATTTTCTGTTTAAAATCGATTGGGATTGTTTTGGATCACTGAACCATTGAGAAGAATCTAGTGTTTGATAGTTGATCATCACACATTCTTGCTGTTATTGTGTACAATGTAGTCCTGGTTCTGCTTGTTTCGTTCAGCATCAGTTTGTGTAAATCTTCCCAGGCCTTTCTAAAATCAGCTTGTTCATCATTTTTATAGAAGAATAATATTCAATTTCCTTCATATACCACAAATTATCCAGCCATTCTCCAACTTATGGGCATCTACTCATTTTCCAGTTCTTTGTTACCACAAAAAGCTGCTACAATCATTTTTACACATGTGTGTCCTTTTCCCTCCTTTATGATTTCCTTGGGATACAGACCCAGTAGCGGCATTGCTAGGTCAAAAAGTATGCACAATTTTATAGCCTTTTGGGCATAGCTGCAGATTGTTCTCTAGAATAATTGGATCATTTCACAACTCCACCGACAATGCATTAGTGTCCCAGTATTTCCACATCCCATCCAAAATGTATCATTTTCTTTTCCTGTCATCATTTTAGACAATCTGAGAAGTATGAGGTGGTATCTCAGAGTTGTTTTAATTTGCATTTCTCTAATTCAATAGTGATTTAGAGCATTTTGTCATTTGACTATAAATGTCTTTAATTTTATCATCTGAAAATTGTTCATATCCTTTGACCATTTATCAATTGAGGAATGACTTGTATTCTTATAAATTTGACACAATTCTTTATATATTTTAGAAATGAGGCCTTCATCAGAAATATTGGCTGTAAAGATTTTTTCTTATCTTTGTATTTCTCTTCTAATCTTGCTTCTGTTGGTTTTGTTTGTGCAAAACCTTTTTAATTTAATGTAATCAGAGTTGTCCATTTTGCCTTTTCATAATGTGCTGTAATTCTTTAGTCACAAATTTCTCCCTTCTCCAAAGATCTGTTAGGTAAATTATCCCTTGCTCTCCTGATTTTTTTTATGTTATCATCCTTTATGCCCAAATCTTGCACCCATTTTGACCTTATTTTGGTATGGAGTATGAAATATAGGCCAATTCTGAGTTCCTAACATATTATTTTCTAGTTTTTCCTAGAATTTTTTGTCAAATAGTGAGTTCTTATTCCAGAATATAGAGTTCAGGGATTTATCAAATACTAGAGTATTATAGGTTTTGATTATTGTATCATGTGTTTCTAATCTAGTCCACTGATCCACCACTATATTTCTTAGACACTACTAAATGGTTGTGATGACTGCTGCTTTATAATAGTTTTAGATTTGGCACTGCTAAGCCACCATTCTTTGTATCTTTTTTCATTAATTCCCTTAATATTCTTGACCTTTTGTTCTTCCAGATTAATTTTGTTATTATTTTTTGTAGTTCTAAAAATATTTTTTATATGATTGATTGGTGTAGCACTGAACAGATAGATCAATTTAGGCAGAATTGTCATTTTTGTTATATTAGCTTGGCTTACTCATGAGCAATTGCTATGTTTCCAATTGTTTAGATCTGACTTTGTTTGAGAAGAGTTTTGCAATTGTATTCATATAATTCTTGGGCTTGTCTTGGCAGGTAGACACTTAAATATTTTATTTTATCTATAGTTATTTTAAATGGAATTTCTCTTTCTATCTCTTGCTGATGGACTTTTTCAGTAACAGGTAGAAATGCTGATGATTTATGTGAGTTTAAGTTATATTCTGCAGCTTTGCTCAAGTTGTTAATTGTTTCTATTAGGTTTTTGGATGATTTTCTAGGATTCTCTAAGTATTTCATCTGCAAAAAGAGATAATTTTATTTTCTCATTGCCTATTCTAATTCCTTTATTTCTTTTTCTTTTCTTAGTGCTAAAGCCAACAAATCTAGTACAATGTTGAATAATAGTGGTGATAATGGGCATCCTTGTCTCACCCTTGAATGGGAATGCATTCTGTTTTTCTCCATTACAAATAATGCTTGCTATTGGTTTTAGGTAGATACTGCTTATTATTTTAAGTAAAGCTCCTTTTATCTCTATGCTCTAGTGTTTTAAATAAGAATGGGAGCTATATTTTGTCAAAAAAAATTTCTGCATCTATTGAGATGATCATTTAATTTCTCTTTTGTAATTGACATGGTCGATTATGGAATAGTTTTCCTGATATTGAACCAGCCCTGCATTCATGATATGAAACCCAAATGGTCAGTTATTATCCTGCTGATAGGTTGTTGTAACCTCTTTGCTAATATTTTATTTAAGATTTTTGCATCAATATTCATTATAGGCTGGATAGGAAGATTAGACTGTAATTTTCTTTCTCTGTTTTGGCTCTTCCTGGTTTAGGTATCAGTACCATATTTGTGTTATACAAGAAATTTGGCAGGACTCCTTCTTTACTTATTTTTCCAAATAGTTTATATAGTATTGGAATTAGTTTTTCTTTAAATATTTTGTAGAATTTACTCGTTAAGTTCACCCTTTTCATTTTTATGCTGGTGATTTGGTTTTTTCTTTCCTTTTTCTAATCAAATTAGCCAAAGGTTTATCTATTTTGTTGGTTTTTTCATAAAACCAACTCTTAGTTTTGTAATTAGTTCAATAGTTTTTTAAGTTTTAATTTTATTAATCTCTCCTTGGAGTCTCAGAATTTCTAATTTGTTATTTAATTGGGAAGAGGTTATTTGGTTTTTTTTTTCTAGTTTTTTTAGTTGCATGCCCAATTCATTAATCTCTTCTTTCTCTATTTTATTCATGTAGCTATTTAAAGACATAACATTTTCCCCTAAGAACTGCTTTGGCTGAGCCCCATAGGTTTTGGCATATTGTATCATTATTATCATTCTCTTGGATGAAATTATGTATTGTTTCTGTGATTTGTTGTTTGTCAAAGGGCTCTTAAAGATCCTCTATTACAGTGGATTCCAATTCAAATAGAAAAGGGGCCATTAATAATTACATAAAGATCCCTTCAGCCCCACATTGACAGTTATAAAATGTAACTAACATCTATGTTTTATTGGATTTTGGCAGACACTGAGTGGTCCAGCGGATAGAACACCAACCCTAAAATTAAGATAAACCTGAATTCAAACTTAGCAATGAACACCCTGGGCAAGTCACTTAACCCTGTTTGCCTTAGTTTCCTCATTAATTAAGTAAACAACAGAAAGAAATACCAAAATATTCCAATATCTTTGCCAAGAAAGCCCCAAATGGAGTCAAAAAGAATCAGCCATCGCTGAGCAATAACAGTGTATTTTTATTTATTTTGTTACATTTATCCCAATTAAATTGTAATCTATTTCCACTGTCCTTAAGAGTATTTTGGGCAACACATGACCTGAAGGTTTATGTTTCACATATCTGATCTAGTCCACTTTCCTCATTTTATTAATGAAAAAAATCATAGCTTGGAAAGACTAACTAACAGACTTTTCCAGTCACACAGCTTTTACTTGAGATCAAGATTTGATATTTCATCTTCTTACATTAGGGCTCTTTTCTATACCACAATGCCTATAGCTAATGATGGTGATGGAATTTCCCCAAAAGTGTTGACTAAAAGAAATATAAAAACTTTACTTGATTTTTTTAAAAATGAAGTCATAATGTTCCTAAATATATCTAAGTTATTTTGATATTTAGATTCAGATTAAAATTATTTTCAATTGAGGTGGGAAAAGGAGAACAGAAAAGTGAAAAATTATGCCAGAAAAATTTACAAAATTCATCAAAGATAAAGGGTATTTTCATCCCCTTCCCCAACAATTTAATGTTTTTTTTCTTTTTTTTTTCTTTTCATGATACCATAAGGTACCCAAATTTGGTATGCTATGTTGGACAAAGTTAAAAATCTAAGTTTGCAAGAACATGACAATTTTTTAGCTACAAAGCTATGGCTGGATATATGCAGGGCAAGTTTATCCTCATTCTTGGCTGAGGGCAGGGATTTTTCCCCCATTGTTGTATCTCAAACTCCTAATCTAGTGCCTTGCACATAGCAAAAATACAATTAAGTTTTTTTAATTGAATTAAATTGTCCACAACCTATAGTGATTATACTGAATATTTTCCCTAAAATAAAAAAAACTACTCTTAATCACCAAACAATTTCAAAAAATGATTATATTTAGTACATTTACAATCCATTTTTTTCTTTGTGAGTTTTCTTTTTTGATTAGAATTGAAATACATGAGCTTTTTACTAAAGTGTATATTCATATTATCTCTGGAATATTATTACCTCTAAGTGTCTTTGAGTGGTCTAAACTGCCTCCAACTGAGCAAAAAGACATAGAATTCAGGAACAGTGTGCCTTTATTAAGTGATAGCCTACAATATGCTGTGGTTTCATAGACTTGTGAAGCTACATTAATTATTTCTTGTCAAAAAGAAAGTATCCTGATTAAATGTTCCCTAGATTCTTTCAAATGTGGACTCAATTGCTCTGCCTAGGCCACTTCCCAGTTACTTTAAATCATTCTAACATGATTAATACTAGGAAATGTGATGAGTATATCCTAATTTTGAGGCAACCTCCAATTCCTTCAAATCCTAGCTGACTGATTGGAAATGGGTTAGTGAAGAAACTTATAAGATAAACTTGACATAGCAAGTTGCCTCTGATGTACAGATCTCTCTCAGATATCTTGCAAGATACTGAATTTGACAACTGCCTGCTTAGAAGGATGATCTATCACCCTAAGAAATTATAATAGAAAGGTAGTTAGTTGGTGCAGTGAATAGAGCAACAGTCCTAAAGTTAGGAGGACCTGAGTTCAAATGTGACCTCAGATATTTAAATGCATCCTGTGTGATCCTGGGCAAGTCACTTAATCCCAATTGTCTCAGAAAAAAAAAAGAAGAAGAAGAAGAAGAAAAGAAAAAAGTTATAATAGAGAAAAAAGGGGCCTGGGTAGCAACTTCATCATTTCAACATAATTCCTAGCACTTTCCAAAGCCCAATAACAATCTGCCAACTGCAGCTAGAACAGAAACATAGCAATGGAAGGGCACATCCTTTCCTTCCTTATGATTTTTATCTTTATATAACTGTCTAAAAACCAAAGCAAAGTCTAAAAAATTAGTTTGCTTCTGTCCTGTATGACTCAGCCACCTAATCTGTAAGATCTTAACTGAATAATCAAGGCACGTTATTGTAGGTATGATGTGACAAGGAATCTGAGCAATACCACTGTTACTTTATTGTGATTTTTCCCTCCCTACAATGAAAATGTGGGCAGCTCTATTATGTACATGAAGGCGAGCCTTTGGTCTTGGAATTTATTTTCTCTTTCTTTAATTAGCAAACAACATTGGAAATCTGAAAGTCAGTTTAAAAGTGCAATCCTTAAACCCTGCAATACTTGAGGTGCACTTTCTTCTTGATTACACATAAAGTGAGAAAAGGTCTTGATTCAAGGTATTTAAATCTACAGAACAGTGATTTCAAGCAAATTTGTTTCCTTGCATAGTTCTAGGTTTCTCTGAAAATGAATGTTTTAAATAGAGCAATTCATATTTCTCCATTCTTATTAGTAATGTTTATACTTATCCTTGAGGAACTCAATTGAGCACAATCTTTTTTTTGTGATGATCAGGAAATGCCCATGAATTAGAAAATAGCTTAGTTATGACAATTTTCATTTTACAGATAAATTAAATCAGGCCTACAGATGTAGACATCCCAATGATCTCTAACACATGGAGTTAAACCATATTATGCCCCCTCTTCACTAACTAATAAAATTAGATATATCAATTTGATTATTAATAACAAATATCTATTATGATACCCCTGCCTTTTTCTAGTGTGTCATTGTAGAAAGTAATTTTAAAGCCTGGTTGAGGAAAACACTAAATTGGGAATCAGAAAATTTAGTAATTCAATTTCAGTTGCCCACTGACTACTTCTGTCACCTTGGACAAGTCACAGCCCTCAGGTCATTCACCTGTAAAATGAAAAATTAAATTAGATAATCTCAAACATTGCTTCCATTTCTAAAAATCATATGATTTTTCTCCACCTCACCCCATAAATCAGTACTTGACTCATTAGCAAATATTCCAGACCATAAAAAGATATGAAAAAAATGATTAGTTTCCAAAGTACTCCTCTTGGGTAATTAAAACTTTTTTCAATTATGTCATCATAATTTTTAAAAAAAATTCTCTATGGGAATTTCATTTGAAATGTGTTTGGAACTCTCACAAGAACAGAGAAAATAGCTGCTATGTAGAGTAAGCTAGTACTTATAAAGACAATGAAATAATTCTTGAGCCATAATTGGTCCAACGGACTACATCTTGAGCCATTGTTATGACTTTCTTGTTGTCCTCATACAAAAACCCAATTTAAGAGGTATCATGAACATCTCAATCTTTACACATGTTTTTGAGAGGCATGCTGCCATGATAAATGCGAAATCAGGGAAGCTGCACCTAATTGAATTAATGTAGCAAACTTGCTAAATCATCTATCTACATACACATTCATATATGTGTGTATATATATAAATATACATGCATTTATATACATCTCCTAAACAAAGTTCTTTTTTATCTCTTTTCTTTTCTTTTTCTTTTTTTTTTGTCTCCTTTCATTCTAATCTAAGATGCTCTTTATGAAACAGTCCTGGTCCCAATCATCTGATCTACCCTGTTTTGATGATCAGGAAGTGAGACAGGTCCTATTTTAATGAAATAGTTGGTTTTAATGCTTTTCCAGTGGGCATAGGTTCATTCTTATAGGCTTTAGAAGTATTTACAATCATGTATATAGATAGGTGGGGAGTGAGACAGGATAAGTTGTCTTCCTTTATTGGCCTGTAGAAGTGAAAGAGAGGGTTATGAAAACAAAACTTGCTCATTTTATTGGAACATGAAACTCAATCGCCCAATGGACCAGCATGAATTTATATATCACATTTAGCTCCAAATGGTTTTTCTCCTGAATCCCCCAAAAAACAAAGATTTGACACCAATGGGAATATTTTAAGACAGTAGCAACATTTATGATCATCTGTGAAAGAAATATTAAAGAGATAGCTCCAAAAAGTTAGGTCAATTTTCTTTAAAGTAAGGGCAGCACCATTGAAATAAGTACAAGGACCCTCAAAGTGAATGCCTGCTTTGAATGGAATAATACTCGCATGCAAATGAAAGTTTGGGAATGTTTCTTAAAATAGAGTTCCATTACTCTATTGTCAAAACTGCAATCAGATCATTTAATCCTCACTGAATTTCTAAGATGCCAGAATCTTGGGCAGAGTTGCAAATTTCTGAAATTATTACAGGAAAAAAAAATGCAGAACATACAGATTACTTTTCAAGTCGTCAACCAAGTTAACACCTAAACATATTTAGGGGGGAAGGAACCAAACATGCCCCTCAAATTTTTCATACCAAAGGAAACTTTAACTTTGCTGAAAATTCTAAAGAGTTATCAAAAGTTGCTAACCTCAGCAATCAAGACCAATATGATTGCAATTGAAATTTCAAAATCTACTTAATCCACTCTTGCTTCTTTCTGACCCAATTGTAAAAAAACCACTTCATTTTCTCAAAATCTTTCTCTCTTAAAACTCAAGTTATTTTTCCCCTTGAGTAACAGTCCCTTGTAAATATTAGTTTTTAAAAGACTAAAAATACATTAGTGGCATTTGAGTACACAGTCATATCCTCCTCCCCACAAAACACAGATTTCACTGCCTATTGTTGCCTTCTGAAACTTTTGCTGGATGTGTAAATATTGTCTTTTTCTCTAAGCAGTCAGGGCCACATAGTCCCAGACCAGGATACATTTGATTGATGGGCTCCCTCCTGAAAAACATGTTCTACAAACACGTTCTCTTCTAAGGAGCATTCTGCATTTATAGGAACTGCTCTGACTTTCTGGTATACTTTTCTTACTCCTTTAACCTTCTCAATTCAAACAAGCTAATCTAGAGTCAGGAAAAGGTAACTACTTACTAGGATGCTCAGGAGTTTTTTTTCCTTCTTAAATTAATAGGAAAAGGAATAAAAACAACTACAATTGTCTCAAAGCATGATATCATCTTGAGCATCAACAGATGAGGTTCCTTTCCTATTTCTCCGATCAGTTTTCCCATAACTACCAAATTGAAGTAAACTGAAGTTGAGGTCAATTGAATGAAGCAAAATTGTCATTTTCACAAGAATGCTATCTATTTAGTAACAAGAATATATCCAGCTTTCTATTTCTTCTACATCATAATAGTAAAAAAAAAAAAGCAATTTCAAGAAAACTTGCATCATATTGATAACCTTTTGGCGTGTGGAAAGACAGCATATGGAATAGAACCTATTTCCCTGTCTTCTATCTCTAGTATGTAAATAATAGGCTGTCCTATAGAGGATTCTCTAAATCCCAAGATATCCCAAAATAATTAGGCAGGATAGGCATATGTTATTAAGGTTCTGTGTACAAATAGTCCAAGGAAAAGGCTGTATGATGACCCTTTCATTACTCTGGGAAATTGTGGGCATCAATTAGGATATCTCTTTTTTAGAGAATTTTTTTCTCTGTAATATACTTGTATGATTCTTTTCTGGCCATGACACCAATAGGGAGTTGAAGACTTCTACAAAAGGGAAGTCTAAAATAGACCCAGGAGAGCTGATTAATTCTGAGTGATTCCAAACACTTTGGGGCCTCCTCAAGGAGTGATGCCAGAAATATGGAGTCTGCTCTTTTGGAGTGGGGGAAGGGAATAGGTACTGACAAATCCTTGGGGCAGAAAATTGCTGTGGTAACAATCATTCTTTGACCCATTCATTCTTTGAATGTAAACACTTTGAAAGACTATTTTCTTGTGTACTCTCAGGGCCCAGCACATAGTAGGCACTTAATAATGTTTGCTGATTGACTGATGCTTTCCTCCAAAACTATTAGTTTTTATTTGAAGCAACAAAGCCTAGTAGAGTTATTTTATTTTTATCCTATGTAACTCCTTGTATATTAACATATAGAATTTATATATTTTTAGTATCCTATACTGTGATTTTATATGGTATTTTTCACAATTTTGCATTTTAATTGTGATATTTACTCTAAAAATCCACCTAATTCAATAGCCAATGGTCTCCTTACCATGCAATATTTCTCATATAAAAACAAAAGAAACAGATTCCTTATTAAAAACGTAACTCCCCTCATTTATTTATTTTCTGATGAACCCTTATAACCTCCCAAGCTTAGATTAAACAGTGGAGAATAGAAGTCTGTAAAGAACTTTGAAAATATTTGTTATTTGAAACCTGTAACTACTCCAGATGAAAAAAAAACAGCCTATTCTGGGGGCTTTCAAATGCTTCTGAAGTTGAAACTGGACAAAAGTACTATGATACACATCTAAGCTCATTTCTATGAAGAAACCTTCTTGGAATGATGATTAACTTGATTGGAAAACAATCAATCCAACACAACACAAGACATTTTATCTTTCACAAAGAGAAAACAATTTTAAAGGCTATCAACTCTGAAAATGAAAGAAAAAAAACAAAAAACCTCACCCCAGTATTGTAAACAAATGCAAATCTAAGCTTAGGTGATAATATGGAAGATTTTTTTTTCTCTCTCAATGGTATATATAGTGAAAACTTTGTAAACTAATACAAGTTTTCTATTAAAAAACAAAAAAACAAACAACACTTTCCAAAGAACCCGTAGTCAGCATCTTCTAGCAAGATAGCCAAAGGCAGTGACATTTGAACAGCATGTCTCCTCTAAGCTTAGCTAGCTTGGTAGTGCATATCTGCAAGTGCTTAGCCATGTTAACATAAACCCTCATTAGAAGGGATTAGGCGAGAAACAGTGACAAACAGGATGGACACTAACCCTCAGAGGAACCAATGCAGACACTACACACTAATTATCCTTTTAAATTACTTGAAGATTCAGAGAATGAATATCAGCGTATGTGCATATGATTGCATGGGGAATTGTGTTTTACATACTGCAACCTGTTTGTGTTTTGCAACAGTTTTATATACTCTCTACTCTTTTGCTCCCCATAAAAATACATGCCCCTCACCCTGCTACACAGATACACATAGATACACACACATCACTTCTTGAGCTTCAAGGTTTTTTTCTTTTCTTTTCTTTCCTTCTTTCTCTTTCTTTCTTTTACATCCTTCTTTCATTTCTTCCTTCATTCATTTGTTCATTCCTTCCTTCATTCTTCCTTCTTTCCTTCCTTTGAAGGCTTGTACTAAAGTGAAACCACATTGTTAACTGAGCAGAACATGAGAGTTAAGAATATTTCTATATTTATTGAGCCAATATACAATATTCCATTATGTCTATCATCCCATAAATGCCCTCAAAAGTTTGATTCTAAGCCTGAACTTGGCAAATAAAGGTATCTGGAAACATTTAAAGCACTAAATTGACCCGACTGCCAAACTTCTGAGACTGGCAATGTAATTTTTTTTTTCCTATACAATTCTTCGAAGCATGTTTTTCCATGTGTTCTAAGAAGGCAAATATTTAGGTAAATGGAAGATTCAAAGGGACAATGAAATTTTACCATAACTTGGAAATTCAGCTCCTGCATTTTTCTCCTAAATAAAGTTGGAGAATTTATTTGTCCCCAATAAGGGCATGACATCTTGAGAAAATTTCCCATGATTACTTTTTGTGGTATCATCACTGTTTAAATGAGAAAATCAGAATCCTCCTTGGAATTTGCTCTTAGTGAATAAGAAAGAACATTGGGTAATCTGTTTGTGTACCTAGATTCTGCTCTTGGCTATGTAATTAAATAGTAGTAGGACTTCAGATATGTCATTTAATCTTCTTAGGTCTTAAATTTCCCACCTTTGAAGTGAAGGATAGGATCAGATGAGATCTAAGGTTCCTTCCAGTTCTACATTTCTAAATAATCCAGATGCCAAATTTAGAATCATCTTTGACTTTTCCCTTGTCTCTCTCTAATTAAGCACAAGGTCCAGATATGTATTGCTTCCTCCATCAGTCTCTTCCTTTCCATTTTCCCTTGGGGCACCTTATAACTTTGTGCCTTTATTGCTGTCTGAACTGATTTCCCTTCATTCAAATCCCCACACTGGAGACTACATATGATCATGACATATTTGTACTTTAAAAACAATCCTCAAATGCTCTCTGTTGACTATGCAATAAAATCCAAGCATTTTAGCCTGGTTTTCAAAGCAGCTAGCACTCAGCCTCAATCTCTTCATAGCTTTATCTCACCCTTATGATTCAATTTTTTCTACTTGCTTACTTACCATCCCTATAAATACTTTATATTCTTTCATCTTTAAATCTTCACTCATCTTGTTCTCTTGACCAAAATACCCTTCAATATAATTATTCTACTTTGTTTCACCACTACTATCTTCCTACCTGCTTCTTTATTCTGAGATTCTCTCCCCTAGATAAATTTCTACTTCCATGGATTTGTTCCTGTTGTTCTCCTTATCTCCCATAACTAGCCCCATTCCTCTCTGCCTATTAAAATCCTATCTAGGTTTCAAAGGTTCAGTTTATGAAGGTCTTTCTTCTTAATGAAGCTTTCCCAGTGACTAAAAACATAGTTTCTCTTTTCTCTTAGGCATTGCATGGAGCCTACTTTCACACTCTAAGATAGTTAAGTCATCTAACTTAGACTCCTGCTGAGATGTTCTGGTGTTCCCAGAAATGGTGCAAGCTCTCTCTTTCTCTGTCTCTGTCTCTTTCTGATTTTTTCTTTGACTCTCTTTCTATCTGTGTCTCTCTGTTTATCTCTCTGTCTGTCTTTCTGCCTGTCTGTCTTCTGTCTCTACCTCTCTGTCTCCTTTTATCTGACTCTTCGGCTTCTAACTCCATTTTCATAATTTTTGCCCTGACTTTCTTCTCCTTCTCATTTTCTTTCTATAGCTTCCTTTCTGGCTTTTAATACCTTAAATTAGTACTTCTTCATGGGCAGCAACTCATCTCTTACTTATGAAATGAAACCACAATTCAGTCCTTCTGTCATACACGTATAATCTTCCTATAGTTCTCAGTTACTTGACATTATTTCTTAGTTATAACTTTTAAAATTCTGAAGACAATTAAATTTAAATCTGTAGATAGATCACAATATCCTGCAACTTTTATTATTGCAGTCATTACTGTACCTTCAGTATAAACTTTTAATATATTTATCTGAGAAACAAGTTTTTAAACATTTGGATACATATAGATTTGGGCAGTTCAGCTAATTCTTTGAAACTTAGAAGTGTTTAAATATATCTAATAGGCAATAAGGAAACATCATAGGCTTCTGAGTAGAAAAATGACAATCATAGGTTCATAGATTTGATTTATTGATCAAATGACTTTAGAGACTACCTAGTCTAATCCCCTCATCTTACAGGTGAGGAGCTGAAGCCCAGAATAGTTAAACAATTTGCCCAACATCACACAAGTGGTGTCAAAGCTGTAAACTGAACAAAGATCTTCTGACTTCAAGCCCAACGTTCTGTCAAAATAGAAGTTATGTTTGGAGAGGTTACCCCCCCCCCATTAACATGCAGATTTGACTGACATCGGAAAATATACCTGAATCAAGGACACCAATTTGGAGACTATTTCAGTAATTCATGTGTGAAGTGATGAATAGCTGATTGTAAGAGACATTGTGAAGGACAAAGTGACATCTGATGACATTAGATAAATAAGGTGAAGAAATGGAAGAAGTCACAGTTAAGTATAAAGTTTCTAGATTGAAAGATGAGAAATAGTCAAATAACCAACAGAAATGAGGTTGTTGAAAAGGAAAACTGATTTGAATTTATTTCAGAAGGAAAATTAAAGCATGTTTAATATAAATCACAAAGATTCAAAAGTAAAATATATGTAGAAAAGATTTCTTCTCTGCTCTTTACATTAAATATCATTATTTCAAGATAGAGTAAATCTTGGATCCAATAATGAAGTGACTCTACCATAAGAATATGGTGATTTTGCCAGTCTGCATGTGTTTGAATGACATGTGGCTTCCTTAGCCTGGGGACTCTATTAACACAGATCACAGGTGATGGATAAGACCTATGTCCAGAGACCATAGAAGGAAAGTATTGCCTAAAGTCACACAGTTATACGTGCTAGAAGTGGGCTTTCAGCTCAGTTCTTCCTGACTTTAAATCATACTGTGCCAAGATGTTTCAGCCTACATGCAATGCTCACATCCTGTCACATGAGCTTTAGTAGTCAATATTAAATAAATTTGATTTTTCATAGGCAATCTTGGAATTGGAAGACAGTTTAAAAACCACTCATTGAATTTCCCATGCAAGAAGTATTTCTTTCTATAACAATCCTGACAAATAGTTATCTAGTCCCTTTTTGAACACTTTAGTAGCAGGATGCTTACTATAACCCTAGGCACCCCATTATATTTGGGAACTGGGGGTATGGTGTGGAGGACACAACTTAACTTAGAAAGTATTTTCTTATATTTAACCCAAGTAGGAATTCTGTCTACTTATCTTAATTCCATTATCTGCTGCAATACAGAACAAGTTAAATCTATATTCTATTTTAACTTCTGTAATGTAGTGAAACTACACTGAAAGTTTTCAAGGAAAGGCTTAATAATGGAGGGAGGTATGTTTTCTGAGGGTCAGTTTCCCTAAACTAAAGATGCCTATAAACAGAAGGCTGGGCAACAGGAAATTAATTGATTTGACCATGGCAACTTAGGAAATTGTCGTTGTCCAATTATTTTCAGTCATCTCTGGCTCTTTGTAATGCCATTTAGGACTTTCTAGGCAAAGATATCAGAGTGATTTGCCATTTTCTTCTCCAATTCATTTTACAGATGGGGAGCTGAGGCAAACAGAATTAACTGTATTGCCCAAAGTTCACATCTAGTAAGCATCTGTGGTCAGATTTCAACTCAGGAAGATGAGTCTTCATGATTCCAGTGCTAGCACTCTATCCACTGTAACATCTAGCTACCTGTAATTTATTAAGATTGTCTAGCAAATCGTTAAAGAATAATTATCTGTACAATGAATATATATACTATATTATACTATGGAAGAAAGTAGCTATACAAGAGAAAATCATTGATTCTTTAAGTAAATTGTATGATTGCAAGCTATTATGACTTGAATGGGCATTTGTTAAAGGAAGAAAGCCTTATTTACTTCAAAGTGGCAAAATGGATGAAAAAGAAAAAAATGATGAATGTTAAAGGGGCTACAGAAAATAGACACATTATTGCACCATTGGTGAAGCTATGAATTAGTCTAACCACTAAGGAAGGCAATTTAAAACTGTACAAATAAGTCACTAACTTCTATAGTTTTATACTTAGTAATGCCATTTATATTGCAAAGAAGGAGTAAAAGAATACATGTGTACAAAAATATTTATAGCAGTTGTTTTTGTAGTGGCAGAGAATTGAAAACTTTTTGGATAGCCAACAAGGATAGGGTTAGGGTGTGAGGGAAGACACAGAGAGAGAGAGAAAGAGAGAGAGAGAGAGAGAGAGAGAGAGAGAGAGAGAGAGAGAGAGA
>JAJPUD010002256.1:323677-338497 GCA_023553655.1 Myrmecobius fasciatus
AGAGAGAGAGAGAGAGAGAGAGAGAGAGAGAGAGAGAGAGAGAGAGACCAGAGATAGAGACCAGAGACAGAGACCAGAGACAGAGAGACAGAGACAGAAACAGAGACAAAGAGGCAGACAGAGAGACAGATAGAGACAAAGAAACAGACAGAGATAGACAGAAAAAGAGATACAGAGAAAAAGAGTATCAGAAATTGACAGAGATACAGAGAGAGGAGAAGGAGGAGGAGGAGGAAGAGAAGGAAGATGAGGACAGAAAACAAATGAAGAAGAGATGGAAGCAAAAACAACTAGAACAGCAATGAAAGCTTTGTACACTTTAAAATACAAGTAAAATCTCTTTAACAAAGATTTGTAGTCCAATGTACAATTTTATTCTATTCTACAATGTCAACAGTAATTTTAACTAATTACTAGGAAAAAATGCTACTAGAGATTCATGATATTATAGGAATGAATGTGAAAGACAGATTTAATTTGTTTAAATATAAATTTTTAAATACCTACTATGTGTTAGGCACTGTTCTAGGTGCTAGTAAAAAAAAAGACAGTCCCTATGTTAAATAACTTAAAAACTGATGGGGGAAGACAATACACAAAAAAATAAGTTTAAAGTGGGTGAGAATGTATCCAGCTCAGGGCATGGTATAATATTTGTGAAGTTACAACAAGGCATAATAGTTGGCATGAAATAAAATATATAAATTAATATTTTATTTGATATTTAAGTTCAGAATGATAGATTTTTTCTGAATATATGTAGCTATATAGATAGTTGAACAATATAGAGCATATCTATCTATCTATCAATGAAATGAAATTCATCTGGATAAATTTATTTGTCATAAGACCCATCTAGGACAGTGATCATTATCGGCTTCAAAACATTCATAAATCATTATTTTATCTGTCATATAATTTTGTATTAGAATTCTTTTTTGAAAATCAGAATGTTTGTCCATTTCCATTTTTCTTATACTTTCATCATTCAAAGATTACTGAAAATTATTCAGTGATGATAGCTAAGATTCATAGCATATCCTACCCAAGAAGTCTTTCCAATTTCCTCACTCCAGCTACCCCAAGGCTCCCCAAGGCTATATATATATATATATATTATATAGCATATAATAGAAATTGATTAAGAGATAGCTAAAGTGATGCAATCGATAAAACACTGACCCGAGATAAGGAAGATAGAAAAATCCTGCTTCAGACACTAACTAAGGTCCTGGGTAGTCACTCATCAGCTGACTGTCTCAATTTTCTCAATTATAAAATGGTAGCTTCTCCTCTCAGGGTATTTATGAAGATCAAATAAGATAATTTTTATGAAGTACTTAACACAAAGACTGGTATATATTAAATGCTTAATAAATGCTTACTATCTTATTGTTCCTTTTTTCCCTACTAATTAAATGTGTTGACTGACTATATTCATTCCTTTTGAACATTGATATTTGCTAGTTTTCATTGTCTTTCTATTTCATATAAATTTCTTTCACTCTCCAATCATTGATAACTGTTGGCTCTCCTTTCTTAGGCTGTTCTATAGACAATTATAAATAGATACAAATAAGTTTGCTTCCATGATGTAGAGATTTAGAAGAGAAAAAAAAATGACCTTAAAAGGTCTGGTCTGACTCCCACATTTTACATAAGTAAGGAAACAAGGTCTCCAGAGATTAAATTACTTTATCAGCATCATAGAGATAGTAAATGTTAGATTCAGGATATGAATCCAGTCCTTTCACTCCAAATTGAGCTTCCTATTGCTCCATGGTACAACTTTGTATCATATATAGCTTTCTGCTCTCTTTTTGTTGCACCATATCACTCTGTCATAAACTGTTAATGTTTCTCCTAACCCAAAATGATTTTTTTATTTATTTTTATTTTATTTTATACATATGGTCATTGTACACATTGCTTTTTCTGGTATATTTTAACTCCTTGAAGAAAAGAAAGTTTTTACTTATTTATTTTTCCTCTAATACCTTGGAGAGAGTGTAGGATACAATAGGCACCTAATAAATAGGTCTACTGAGGTAAGTATGACACTCATGTTTTCACACTCAATCAACTTAACAATTATCATAGCTAGAGACTTCTAATTTAGGAAAGAAAAATGTCACCAACCATGTATAAATACTGGGTGGGCAAATTCAGACAAGTTCTATATGACTTAGATTTCAAATTAGCCAAAATCAGATACCATTTCACCTGGGGTAATTTTAGGGAAGGTTAGGTAGTTACTAAAATTTTGTTTATATAGTTTATTTAAACTTGGATACTGCAACCCCACCTTAAGGGGCTATCTAAATGACTCTTTTGGAATATCCCACAGTTGCAGGACTTTAGACTAGTCCAGTAATAACTAGATTTCTAAATTCTCCAGATTTTCATGGCATAATGAAGTTCTTGATGAGTACTCTGGACCTCTGCAGAGAACTGGAAGATAGTTGAGTGAGGGCAGGGAAGAGAAGCTTGACAACAATTCCCAGTGTATATAGAGAACATATTGAACCTTTTATGAATTTGTTCATTAATATGACACAATTTTATGAACTGAAATTCTCTTCCAAGGATGCAAAATAATGTGACAGTATCAGAAAATTCTGCTGACAGACCTAAGTAACAGATTTTTCTTTAAGTTGCTTAGACAGACTGCCTAAATTGTCTTTTTTTAATTGTTGAAATTTCCTTTGCTTTGTGGGTATGGAATTGTAGACTACATTGATTGTTCTTCCTGGCAATTGAGTTATTGAAAGTTGGTAAGATATCTTTGATATAAGTTTGTACTCTGCTTTATAATTCAATTTACTATCAGTAAATTATATGTCAATAGGGTCCTGTTGTTTTCACAATAGGATGGATACTTGCATAAATATTTCCTTAAACTTTGAAATCAGTTTAGGAGAACTGAGGATCCAAATTAAAAGTGTAACTACACAACTGCTTGAGACTGGGAGGGAAATATTGCATATTATAAATGATGGTGCATATTGATTGGTTGATTTTTGTTCTTTATTCTTGAAGAGGACCAAAATGACATCATTATGTTAGAGTAGAATTACAGCATATTCAGTGGTTGCTGATCAGACCAATATGAGCTTGGAATGTTCTGTCACAGGTCAGTCACAAATAATAACTGAATATTTGAGGTGGATTCTCTAACTTTATGTATCCAGAAATGTAATGAATTAGAAAATGTTTAAGTCTCTTGGAAATTATCAAGAACTCTTTTAATGTTTTGCTTAATAAAACAAAATTCCATTACACTAATTCACATCCATGGGTCATAGAAAAGTGTTGCCAATAACTAGGATAGAATAATGAACAAATTACTAGACTTGGGACCAAGAAGTCTTAGGTTCAAATCTAAGCAATTAAGAAATGTGTCAATCTTGAGTAAAGCACTTTTCTCACTTAGTTTTTTTTCCCCTCAACAGTAAAATATGAGTTGATCTAGTCATTTTTACATACTCTTCCAGATCTAAGTTTGTGATTCTATGATTAGTAATCCTCAAGCTCCTAAAAATAAAGAAATTTTTTGAGGCAGAACTTGTTTAACTATTGATATTTATTCAGATCTGTTGTTCATTTTCAACAAAGACAAAACTCAAAAAATACTTTTAAATTATGGCATTAGAGAAGTGGATTAGAAAGAAGGAAAGAATTTATATATCATTTTTGAAAATAGAACAAATTCTGATATGTACTTGAATAGTCAATGTATCATTTAGCATAGAAAAAGAAGGATGAAACTTTGGGATCAATTATGTATACATGCACATTTACAGTATATATATATATATGTGTGTGTGTGTGTGTATATATATATATGTGTGTGTATATATATACATTCACACATATACATGCATACACATATGTGTATATATAAGCATTCAAATTCCTTTGTAACCCAGCCATACACTACACCATTTTTCTAGTCTTCTTATGCCTTACTCCCTTCTACACACTCTTCTATCTAGGAACAATGGCCTACTGTTCCATGAACAAGATAGTCTATCTTTTATTTCTGGACCTTTTCATTTATTATGCCTATGACTGGAATGTTCTCCTTCTTCACTGCCACATCTAGGCTTCCTTCATTTCCTTTAAGTAATTTTTCATTCATTTCATGATATCCTCAAAACTTAAAACATGGCCTTTACAACATCATTTATTTCAATGTTTTAAAGTTTTCAATGATTCCTTCTTGCTTTTGCATAAAAATCAATTACTCCACCTGACATTTAAAGTCTACTACAATCTTGCTCCAACCAAAGTTTCAAAACTTCTTTCACATTATACATCTATATATCCTCTATCTAAATTTGTTTCCTCCTATTGCCTTAATTCACCAACCTTAATCCCACTCTTCACTCCTTCTCACAGGTTTTCCTTAATACTTAGAATCCAGTCTCTCTACCTCTACCCTCTATCCAGCTGCCAATGTGATTTTCTAAAATGCAGGTCTGACCATGTCACCTCCCTTTCCACATATACACATAGTTGATAAACTTCAGTGGGTGCTTGGATCAAATACAAAATGGTCTTTTTGACATGAAAATCAGCCCATTAATAGCTATTTCTTGGCTGTTTCATGAAAAAAGATGCTCCATTTTCCAGCTCCAGGCATTTTCCCTAACTGTCCCTCATGTCTGGAATGCTCTCCCTTCTCATCTCAGCCTCCTAGTTTCTCTGAATTTTTTTTTTCCAAGTCCCAACTAAAATATCATCTTCTTTTAATGATTTCATCTTTATTCTTTTACTTAACTTGTTTATACAAGTTGTTTGCTTGTTGTCTCCCTCATTAAATTGTGAGTTCCTGCAGAGTAAGGACTGTCATTTGCTTCTTTTTGCACCCCCCGTATCTAGCACAGTGCCTAGCACAAAGTAGGTGCTTGATGAATGCTTACTTATTGACTGACTGATCTGTGAATTCATAGATATGGATACTCTTCACAATAATTCAGATCATGCCTTTTTATCTTTTGCCTGATCCATATTTTCCCATAAATCTTTCAAAGTAAAGGGTTTGTGGACAAACCAAGGAACCAGAGGCTTTTAAAAAATGTTTGTGTCTTTGAATAATTTTGGGATAGCAAATAAATCATCTAAACTGCTCTGCTGGTTTTCATTTTTGCTACATCCCTTTTACATTCCTTTTATACATCTCCTATATTCTCTCTTTAGATAGATAGATTTATAAAGATATAGATATAGACATAGATATATAGATAGATATAGACAGACATAAATATAGGCATAGTTATAGATATATAGATAGATATCATCACTAGAGGTATGTCATGGTTTGTGCCCACCATTCCTTTTTCCATTGTCTTTTGAGTTATACATAACTTTAACCTTGTTAAGTTTTCTCTCTTCCATGACTTGAAGCCACATGGCTTCAATGGGGGAGAATACTGGTGTTAAATTGATAGATTTTTGCAGTAATTAGCATTCTGACACAAGTGAAAGTCCTGAATACCTACAGCCCTTCTCCATTATTCAAAAATTTCTTTGATTCATCAGTAAAGGAGTTTCCATGGTAGCATATTTTTGCTCTAAGCTGTTATTGTGCATGTTGCAAACTATCACTAATGGCCATTGTGTACAATACCTATCACACATCAAATAAGGTAATGTGTGTAAGGGGCATAGCAAATTTTAAGCTTTTTTGAGAATGTTGTTATTGTTGTTCATAATAATAAATATTATATTTTATATTAAGATATAAAATAATTCTGATTCAGAAGAATAAATGTAAAGTCTCAGCTCACTAAAGCAAAACCCATACAGAAAAGGATTTTGCTAATCTGCTATACAATGTAGTTATAGCTGAACCACAAATGTGAGTGTACATGAATTTTCTCTTGGGCTAACCCGGCATTAAGTAGAGTCTGTATTTAAACATTCCTTTCCATCTATTTCCATGCCAATTGCCTTGACATATATCCAAAAGAACCGAAGTTGTAGGCAGAACTTCAAAAAATATTTTCTGTCTTTAAATGTTAATTGAAAAAAAAGTGAGTGGTATTTTATTATTAAAATACTTAATGTAATTTTGGCCCTAGGAAGCAAATGCGTTCTTTCTTAGGATCAAAGGATAGTTCTGTAGTTTCTCAAACCCTCCATTAGGTTTCCATTAAAAATGAATGCTGCTAATAATTTCATTTATATGCATTAGTATTTTAGAAACTCCACTACCTTTCTTGAATTTGCCTTAAAGTTCAAAATTGCTTTCAGGAAAGAGCATGACAAGTCACATTGTCACAGTATTTTACTGATTTGTCTGTGTTCTTTAATTGTACCATGTCATCATTAGATAACAAAGGTATTGCCCTAAGAGAAAACATTTTTTAAAGTTGGATTGGTATGTTATTTTGTGTTTTCAGTTTCAAATTAATTCATATCTGTGTGGATTCTGATATAAGGATTTTTAAATCATTCTACATCCATTTACTTTGTACGAAATGATTAATATAGATTAAACCAATTAATTTTTGAATTGAGTAGATAAACTTCTTTGATTGGCATATTTTGTAATATTTCATCTTCTGCATAGTGTGACAATTTTCAAAAACAATGTATGGGTTCTTAATGTATATGTTTGTCTATGATAATACATATATGCAACCTTTTGCCTATCATATAATGCCCCTACAGGCATTGTGGGTTAACAGTGATTTAATCCCCTTATGCATGCATAATATGACAAGCTTTGCATAAATGATAATAAATAATTGGTACATATAAATAATTTATCATTTATTTTTGCAGTAGAAGTAGAATTCTTCGACATATTTTAAACAAAGGGAACAGCAAACATGATCTCAATCAGAAAAGGGGTTAAATCATATTGCAAACATAGTGTTTCAAACATTCAAACTCATATGCAATAGGTTTGTGATTTCTTCCATGATAGCATATTATATTGCTACCTGTCCCTTGAGCATTGTACAATACACATTTATCAGTGTCACAAAATAATATAAAAATAAATTCTAAATTGGACATTTATTTTAAAATAAGAGGAATAATATTTCATATGCACATTTTTCTTAGGAGAGATCCAATCAAAACTTCAATAGTTCAATATGTTACTTGGTATATAAGATAACGTCACTCAGTTCAGTAAATATTTCAGATTGTATTTAAATACATAATTTTAAGTATCTATAAATATTGGTGAGGAAATATATAATAATAGTAATAAATAATATTTAGTTGACAATTAGAGAGAGAGAGAGATTCAGAAAGGTAGGTAGATAGAAATATCCTACTCTGAGATGCTGATTTATTTCATGAAAATAATAAGTGTATTAGATAGTAAAGAACTACAACTAAATGTGAAGTTAGATGATTATTCTTTTTCTTTTTTTAATTAAAGTTTTTTATTTTCAAAACATATTCATTCAGTTTTCCACATTCTTCTGCAACATTTTTCAACACTCAACAACCTTTACAAAACCTTGTGTTCTAATTTTTCCCTCCCTTCCCTCCATCCATACACTAGATGACAAGTAATCCAATATATATTAAACATGTGTGATTATTCTATACATATTTCCAAATTATCATGCTTCACAAGAAAAATCATATCAAAAAGGAAAAAAATTAGAAAGAAAATAAAATGCAAGCAAACACCAACACAAAAGTGAAAATACTATATTGTGATCCATAGTCAGTTCCCACAGTCCTCTCTCTGGGTGCAGATGGTTCTCTTCATCACAAGACCTCTGGAACTGGCCTGAATCACATCATTGTTGAAGAGCCACATCCATCAGAATTGATCATCATGTAATTTTGCTATTGCTGTGTACAATGTTCTCCTGGTTCTACTCATTTCACTTAACATCAGTTCATATAAGTCCTTCTAGGCCTTTCTGAAATCAACCAGCTGATTGTTTCTTACAGAACAATAATATTTAATAACATTCATATATCATAACTTCTTCAGCCATTGTTCAACTGATGGGCATCCATTCAGTTTCTAGTTTCTTGACATTACAGAAAGGGCTGCCACAAACATTTTTGTAGTTATGGGTCCTTTTCCCTTTTTTTATGATCTCTTTGAGATATAGGCCCCTTACAGACACTGATAGATCAAAGGGTATGCACAATTTGATAGACCTTTGGACATAGTTCCAAATTGCTTTCCAAAATGGTTAGATCAGTTCACAACTGCACCAACAATGCATCAGTGGACCATGTTTTCCCACATCCATTCTAACTGTCATCTTGGCCAATCTGAGAGGTGTGAGGTGGTACTTCAGAGTTGTCTTAATTTGCATTTCTCTGATGAATAGTCATTTAGAATTTTTTTTTCATAGGACTAAAAATGGTTTTAATTTCTTCATCTGAAAATTATCTTTTGACCATTTATCAATTGGAGAATGACTTGAATTCTTATAAAATTGAGTCAATTCTCTACATATTTTAGAAATGAAGCCTTTATCAGGACCCTTGAATATAATTTTTTTACCAGTTTATTACTTCCATTATAATTTTGTCTGCATTGATTTTGTTTGTATAAAACCTTTTTAACTTAATATAATCAAAATTATCCATTTTGCATTCCATAATACTTTCTAGTTCTTCTTTGGCCACAGATTCCTTCCTTCTCCACAGATTTCAGAGGTAGACTATCCTTTGTTCTTCTAATTTGTTTATAGTATCACTCTTTATGTCTAAATCATGAACCCATTTTGACCTTATCTTGATATGTGGTGATAGGTGTAGATCAATGCCTTCTGCCATACTAATTTCTAGTTTTCCCAGCAATTTTGTTTTCAAATAGTGAATTCTTATCCCAGAAGATAGGGACTTTGGGTTTAACAAACATTAGATACTATATTGACTATTGTGTCTTGTGAACCTAACCTATTCCACTGATTGACTACTCTATTTCTTAGCCAATAGCAGCTGGTTTGATGATCATGTTCTTATAATATAGTTTTAGGTCTGGTACAGCTAGGTCACATTTATTTACTTTTTTTTCATTACTTCCCTTGAAATTCTTAACATTTTGTTCTTCCAGATAGACATTGTTCTTATTTTTTCTAGCTCTGTAAAATAATGTTTTGAAAGTTTGATTGGTATGGAACTGAATAAGTAGATTAATTTACATAGTCTTGTCATTTTTATTATATTAACTCAGCCTACCCTTCAGCACTTGATATTTTTCCAATTGATTAAATCTGACTTTGTGTGGAAAGTGTTCTGTAATTGTGTTCATATACTTTCTGACTTTGCTTTGGCAGGCTGATCCCCAAATTATTTTATATTATCTATAGTTATTTTAAATGGAATTTGTCGTATCTCTTACTGATGGACTTTCTTGGTAGCAAAAAAATGCTGATGATTAAGGTGGATTTGTTTTGTATCCCGCAACTTTGCTAAAGTTGTAAATTGTTTCTAGTAGTTTTTTGTTAGTTGACTCTCTAGACTTCTCTAAATATACCATCATATCTAGATGATTATTGTTGATGTTGAACAGATTTCATATATATATATATATACATATATATATATATATTTCTTTATTCATTTTCATTTGTCCAATTTGTAGGAAAAGAGGCTAATCAATTACTTTCATCAAAATTTTCAGGTTAAGAAAGTCTTTGGTTCTAACAATTTAGAAGTAGGTGATTAGCAGATAATAGCTTTCATCTACTTCCTGTTTTTCAACTTTAAACTTTAGTATATAGAAGATGGGTAATAGTACAAGCACATCAACTGAATTTTTTTCTTTAATTTCTGCTTTACAAAAGTTAAATTATGGCTCAAAATATTTTTTGATGTAGGTTCAAGGTCCATTCTTGTTTGAGACTTGTATTCATCCATTTTATCTTCTGATCATTGCTTCTTTGGCACTGATCCTTGGGACCCTGCCTTTTTCTCTCTTCTATCTTTTGCATTCATCTTGTACTGAGAATAATTTTTATATAGGACATTTATGTTTTCTTATTCAACATCATCTGCTTTTCTATAGGATGGTGTTATTTACCCCACACCTTGTATCATTCACGTTTTACATTCTCTTTGTTCCTTTTATTGTTTTCCTTTCCCACATCTACTCCAAGGAACAATATAGATTTTTATTACATCTCCATTGAATTGTCTTACAAACTGAATGGAATTCTTTAGCTCCTCAAAAATCAAAGAATAGTCAGCCCATTTGGCTCAAAGATGTATTACACTCAATAGTTTGAGTAATCATTTCTCTCTTTTTTCTTCCATATGCACAGAAATTCACAATACACATGATTATTAAAATACATTCACTAATTAGCCCTAAAACTTCCATAAACTTCCCTTAAATAACAAGAATGTCTAATGCTATGTGAACATTGTATCCATAAGTACCCTTCTGTTCTATTGGATGATTCTAGATTCATGAACAATTTTTGTTAAAAAAGAGAGTTTACTGGAGTTTTCCATTGCATTTGTTCCCAGTCCAAAGATTTCCACTGCAATAGAAATATTTCCAAATACAATTGTTTTATTTCTCTTCCCTCCACCTCTCTCTCAAAGGTGTGATCATCCCTTAGAGATCCTGATCTTCTACAGAGATCTTCCTTTTGTTTCTGACTACAATGCCAATCTTAACATTTTCCAGACAAAGAAAATATTAAGCTTAATCTGAGCTCACATGAATGCCATGAGGATTCTAGTTAAGCAAGGGGAAAGTTGGTTGGAATAAAACATAATAAATAGGAAATAAATAGGAAAAAATAGGAAATTGACACAATGTGCCAATTAATCTGAGACAAATTATTAAAAATACAAAAGGATTTTTCTCCTTAATAATACATATTTCTTAGGGGAAAAAGAGTAAAGTTATGCTATACAAACTTAGGGAAGATACTGTACATGTCTTACTTTGATCTTTATCCTAGTTGAAAGCCCCAGGCTTGAGTTATGTATGTATATTTAAATAATTGGTTATTTTATTAAGGTGCCATGCTTTTAAAAAATCTTTAATAGCAATATTGTCCATTGATCAAATGTTGACTTGTTTGTGTACATTTACTTTATTTCCAGGGTATGGTTTCTTGTGACCAACATGATCTATTTCCTTTATTAAAGTCAGTTGCCTGGAGGACTGAAATATATTTGATAAAACTTCAGAAAAGAGTGTTCAATAGGAGGAACAAAACAACGTGATTAAACTTCTCATCAAAGTTGAATTTTCCTGTAATGTCTATAAAGAAAAGAAAAGCATGATGACTGTGTAGACAGACAGAACTACAACCCCAATAACCAAACTTCCAATAAAAGGTGGAGAATCCATGTAATTCCATTATGGCATATCAATTGGCTTTTCTCTCTCTTCAAGAACCTATTCTTGTGAGGACACTTAAAGGAACCAATGCAATCACTGATGCCATTTCTGTCCTGTATAAAGGGAATTGGAGCTTTTTGAGAAAGAATTTTTGACTGATAAAGGCCTATTCCTTCAAGTTTGGTGCAACATAATATTTCTTTTGGCAAAGGGTCACTGGTGTTCAGTGTACATCATCACTAACTTATTAGATCTTGAGGCAATTAGCTGAAAACAAACAGACGAGACAAGCCATGTATTGAACCATAGAAACTAGAAGAAAATAGCCCATGGCGGTCCATTATTTCAGAGCTGCTTCAAAGGCCAGGGCCTGCCTTCAGCTTAAAGAAAGGAGTGCATTGTTTTCATGTAACGTCTATACAGTAGAAAGGCTTACTGCATTATTTTTCTACTGATTCAGGTTACATTCAAACTTGACTTGGAATAATAGGGCAGTGGAAAGAACTTTTCAGTTTCCACCTAAACACTATATGCAATGTGTTGCATGATTAGCTAAGGATTAAGAATCCAATTAGGTTCTCCTTTGACATGGGAAATCAGATGAGGAATTTTGAGAAATGCATTGAAAACCACTTCTTAATATGATTGAGTATGATAACAAGTCCTAAATAGAGAACTGATATCTTAGGGACATACTAAGTCTTTAAAGGAAATTGACCTTAACCATCCCCAATGATAAATATTCATTTCTGGTTATTAAAAGAATTTTTTCCATTAACTGAGAAAATAAGTATATTTTAATAACTGAATGGGAGCATAGCAATTCAGTTTTTAATTTTTTCCCCTCTGAGAACATACATTTAAGTCAGAGAAACTTTATTCTTGGTAGAGGAGTGATGAGACAAATGCTTGTTATGGTTACTTATGAAGTATTTGAAAACATAACATAAAGTAATATATGTGATACCTTTAAATGGAAAGAGAAAACAATTTGATGTATGGCTCATATAGCTTACTTAGTAATGTGCTACCCAGCTTGACATGGTAAATATTATGTTATCCAATATTATGTGACTGAAGTCACATATGGTTAATATTAAGAATTATGATGCAAAAGCTCATTTGATTCTTATCACTAAAAAGAAAACAAAATTCAAAGATTCTGAGTAATTATATTAGTTATATGTGGTCATGTTTGCTTCTTGCTTTTTATTCTTTGTTATTAAATGAACAACTTTATTTATGCAGATTAGTATCATTGCATTTTGTGTCAATCTTCTTTTTCCCCATTAAAAAGAGATGAATTAATTGGCATACAAAACAAGAGCAGTGGCAAATTGAAGTATTTAGGATTGTCTCATGCATGATCTTTAATTCCCATTTTTTTCCATCTTTTCAGTGAGTACTTTATGCCATGTATAGGAGGAATTTTTAAAATTCATGTTAATTGTTTTGAGGATAAAAAAAAATCCCTATCAAAATGTTAAAAAATAACAATGAATTAACTTTTTTAAAAAAGTACCTTTCATTACTATATAAAATTTCTCATTTCTTGTATTATTTGGGAAAAGTTAAATAAAATAATTTTATTAATTAATTAGCTGGATCTTTTTGTTTTCATGGCTAGATTTCTGGTAAACCTATCTACAGTGATGCACCTGTTAGCTCATTTCTTGTTATAAAAAATCTTCCATATCTCACATTTAAAATAATTTGCTTTTGTCCAATAAAATAGTTTTTCAAAGTTCCTTAGCTGAATTATAATAGCCTTATCAATTTCATGTGACTTGTGCCTGGAATGTTAGGATTTGGTCAAATTCTTTCCCACAAGAGGTTTCAATTTGTTCATATCCCTCCTTGGTATCTGATTTCCAGACATGATGTGCTGAATTACCTTTAATACTAGTTCAGCAGATACTCTGCATTAGCTCTGAAAATTAGACACAATTCTTTTAAATCTGATGTGCTGCTGTTCATAGGTCTGTTATCTTTAGCTTGTCAGGGTGTCAAATGAATGGCTATTGGAGAAGGCTGCCATAACTTAAAGGGATCACTGTTAAGGGAAAACAATACTTTATATCTTCACTGAGACAAGGCAGCTGCTGCACATTGTTCTGCTACCAAAGAACCTCAACCCATCAGTGTTTTCTACATCATTATTTTAAATAATCAGGTTAACAAAAAATGAAAGGGAATACATGCAGATGATATTTATGAAAATGTAGATAGACACAGACAATCACATACCTTTCTCTTTGGTCTCAAAAGATTGTAATTAATCATAATGATGAATATTTTCTCCAAACAATCAGGGCTATGTTTCACTGCATAATGCATGTAAACATTTAAATGATAAAGTATTGCTAGAGACTTTTCTGTCTGGGAATTTGGGGATGTTTTCATGTAATCTAATCTACAAAATGATATTTTTCCTGTAGAAATATCATAAATAAATACTACAAAACATCATTTTGTTAACATCAAAACATGAATTTCTGCACATTTAATTCTGTTGATGACTCTAAAGTCAGAGCAAGCTGTCTTAGAAGACTCTTATCTAGAATGTAACTCTCTATAAACCCATGGATCAAAAAACCACTGGGAGAAAGGTCTGTTTTGGAACTAATGACTCTAAAAATCACTTACAAAGTGATATCAAGAGAGATGTGAATAAAAATGAAGCATGATAGCCTACTGTTCTAGCCACTCATTTGCTAGGTAGATAGACTGCCATGGAAAACCTAACTGAAGGACTCTCAAACTGAAAGTCACTGTCATAACTCCATAGATAGATAGATAAAATTCTAAGATTTTCACAAAGCATTTAAATCTCTTCTCCTTTCCCTTTGTTCCTGAATAACAGAATCATAAAATGTTAGTTCTTGGATTATGAGACACAGAAAACTTTAGCTGATCTAAGATCATACTGCTTGTTAAAAGCAAAACAGACTTCTGGGAGCCAAGGTGGAAAAGTAAGCAGTAAAGCACAGTAACAGTAAACAACCATAAAATAGCACCCCTAAACAAATCCTGGAATATCAGAACCAGTTAAATTATGAGGAGAAACACTCTTTTAGCCCAAGAAACTCAGAAGATTGGCAAGAAAAGTTTGTCTCTTTGGGGTAAGAGGGGAAAACAGCCAAGGAAAGAAAGCATCCTAGCAAGCCATCAGCAAGTCCTATCTCAGCAAATCAATAGGTTATCCTGTGCCCAAGTATGATGGAGCAGGCAAATACTAACACTCGGAATCCCCCCTCCTCCATCCCTACATGTCTCAGCATAAACCTAAAAATGGGCAGACTTGATCTCTGAGAACATCCATGTGTTTCAGAGTAGCCCCAAATAGGTAACCTTCAATGCCAGATCTCCATAGACTTTAGCATAATCCCAGGCAAACAGGTAGACACTAACTCTACAGACACCAGAGCTGCCAGTGCTTCAGCATAGTCACAAGCAAAACAGGCAGACTGTAGCAGCCAGAACACTACATGCTTTAATGTAGTCCCTGGAAACACAGAAAC
>JAJPUD010002257.1:0-142712 GCA_023553655.1 Myrmecobius fasciatus
AATGGCATATAATTCACTAAAAATTTCACGTTTGCATTTCCTGGCTGCTTGCCTATGTTTTTTCCCCTATCAAAAAGAAAAAAATTCTCCACAGATTTCTTTGCATTATTGTGCCCAAAGGAATGCTAATGAATTATAAAGAATTAGAATAATTAGATTATTCTGTCCCAACTTGTGACACATTATACCCTGTAGACAAAAATTATGTTCTCATACTTCTTGTACTTCTCTTCTAGGGTCATGGTAAATATTAAATTATAAGTTAAGAGTAAGCCTTGTTAGAAAAATGGGAATTACTAAATGGACAGATGTCCTAACTAAAAGGGAAATTTTCTCATCAAGCTTCTTGAGCCAAATGGTTTAAAACAACGCCCCTTCCCCTAATAGATAATCTTTACAGGAATCCTCTCTTCTTCCCACTTCTGACTTTTTCAATTTGCCTTGTAGTCAAAACTGAAGCCTCCATTTGCAGAAGAGATTAAACCCTATCAAAGAGCTTAAATGCCCTTGGCTCATCAAGTTAAAGAAAAATGAGATAAGTCTTTACTCCGGAGAATTTTCCTGTTGTTAGCTTCTGATGTCTCAGCTTGGACAGTATGGAAGAATCCAATGCCATGATCTTAGGAACTTTTTTCACAACATAGTAAGTGATGACTATTAACCCTTCCCATGGTGCCCAACCCTAGTATTTATCTATGTGGAACTTCAGCAGATTGATGCTAATTTTGATTTTCATGCTAGCAATATTTTAGGAACAATATGATAAATAACCTTTTGCAAGATAATCATATATTTTTTCCTATATGAGGTATCACATTTATTGTTGATATCAATATTAGGCAGATTTTTGAGCCTTACAGACCTGTGTTAGAGATAACACATTATTATGCATCATGGAGTGGTTGGTAAACAGAAGGGCGATTATTTGAGAGACTCCTGTCTCATATGGCAGTCTCATATGTTCCCTATTCAAGTATATTTGCCAAGAACTAATGTTGGTGGGTGAAGGAATAGGGAGCAATCTGTTAATGGCATCAGAGACATAAAGACTCGAGGCAATTACTTTTTCTCTTAGAAGGAAAAAGATTTGGGATCAGGGAAAGTTTCAGCATGTAGATTCAAAAATATGTCTCTAAGAAGTCTGCTCCCCTTGTCAGCTGCCAGGATCTTGCTTTGAAAGGCTTTTCATCTCTCCTGTTACCAGGCTCACCTCCATGTGACTGAAGTCACTGGAACAGAGAAACATGATAGCAAGGAGCAGAATGGCAGTGGCAGCAGCCATCTATGCCTAATCCAGTAATTGGGACTCTAGCTATAGCCAGCTTTCCCTGCACTGTCCACTGCTCAGATAATTGGTGTGACATTTCATTTCTCTCTTCTCTGAAAGAAACACTCAGGCAGAAAGCTCATTCTTCTAGAATGTGCCCTAGACCCTGAGAAACAGGATGATTATGGTTTACGGTTCAGTACCTAGCACCTTTTTCCAGCATGGTCAAGGGCTGCTTTCCATTACTTTATTGTTGGGGAAGAAATAAAGCAGGACAAAAGCACATGATTGTTTTTTTCCCCTTCTTCCAGACTTGCTAGGAAATAGTTAATGCAGATTCACTCCCTTACCTTGCTACTATCTCTTATTTTGGGTACAATGGACATTACATACATCTTGCCTACAAAATGGACCTCTATAAGAGAAACAATATCCCCACTCTCACTCCCTCTGTGGGCAGCTAACTTTCTGCTTCCAATGCTAATCATTTTGGATGTTGAAATGACTACAAGCCATTCATGAATTAACTTCCTTAATGTCCATTAACATTATTCCAAGTCTCTCTTTTTTGTATCCTTTACCTTTGCTCTTACTGAAGAGTGAGTATAGAAAAATATTTCAGTGTATCATAATTCAGTTGCATACAATAATTTAGCTCAAAATAGATTCTCAGAGGTAGAAAAAATGTTAGGGTTTAGTACAAACAATAATTGAAACATGAATTCCTTGGTAAAATACCATCAATAAGTGACCATGTAGCCTCTATTTGAAGGCCTGTGGTAAGGATGGGGAACTCATTTACCTCCTGAGGCAGCTCATTCCTTTCATAGACAGCTCTAAAAATTAGAAAAATTTTTTCTATATATACCAAAATCTGCCTCCTTGGGACATCTCTATATAGGCCCTAACTCTACTCTATTTCCTCTGGAGATTGTATACAGAACATTTTTCAGTAAAACATAATTCAGTTTCACATCATATTTCAACTTAGAATAGAAACATAGAATTTTAGAGTTGAAATCCTAATTTTTCTTTCACAATATAGTCCTTCAAATACTTGAATAACATTACCAAATTATGTTCCTCCCCAATTCTTCTCTTCTATAAGCTAAACAGATTTTGTTTCTTCAGCTGATTCTCATAGAGCATAGTTTCAAAACCCTTCAACATCCTTTTACTTTTCAGGAAAAAGTGACCAGCTTGTTAATGTTCCTCCTAAAATGGGGCACCAAAAATAAACATCATGCCCAATTGATGTTCTGACTGTGGCAGAACACAAGACTGTTAGCTCCCTCAATTTGGATTACTATTACTATTGTGGTTAATCAAACCTAAAAGCATTTTCTTCCTCCTTTGTCTTTGGCATCACACTGACTTATACTAAATCTTCAATTCATTAGAATTCTGGGGTCTTTTTTTTGTCTAAAGTAATTATTTTCTGGACAGTTTTCCACAATCTTTTATAGATTTAGATAACATCTATAATATGAAAAATATGAATGTATATATGCATATATATATTTATGTGTGTGTTAAAAGTGAAGGACTTTACACTGATCTCTATTAAATTTCATCTTAAAGGATTCATTCCACAGAGTTAAAGCTGGAAAGGACTACAGATATCCAGTCAAACTCACTCATTTTGCAGATGAGAAAACTGAGGAACAGAGAGATTAAGAAACTTGTAATAACAAACAGGTAGTAAGTGAACAAGCAAGAATATATGTCCAGTTTTTTAAAATTCTTATAATACTTGTCAAAATTACATACTGTTAAGTTTTTTTTTTGATTTTCATTCTGTCATCCAGAATATTATTAGCCCAACTTTGATCAGCTTCATAATAAATACAACATCTTTGTTTTCAGACAAGTCATTGATTAAAAAAATAAACAAAAAACCCCCAATTGAATATATTAATGTCAAGAATCAGGTCTGGTTGTACTTTCTCAGAGATGTCTCTACAAATTGACATTGATTCATAATTCAACTGTATTTCAAACCTAGTTGTTTAGGTCTGAATATACCTATTTAGAATCCTGAATTATCTACTTCACATCCCCTCAACTTACTTAAAAGGATATCATGGAAGACTGTCATGTATGTTAATGAATTCCAGATATAATATATCAATGGCACTTCTCTGACTTACCAGTCTACTAACCTTGTCAGAAAAGGAAATGAGTTTAGTCTGGCATGACTTTAAACTGAAAAGGAAGGGAGAATAAGAATATTGCTCTCAGAGAATTCTGTCAAGCTAGACACTATATATAGACACAGGAAGAAATTTAATAGAATAGAGGTGACAATATCCAAGCAGAATCACTGCCATAATTTCAAATGTCTATATTCAATTTTACAAAATATGGGTCATGACATGACTTAGAAATTGATTTTTAATGCAAAGAAGTACTTAAGAGACAACATAACATAGTGGATATACTATACTTGGAATCAGGAAGATGTCAGCTTGAAACTTAACAATTAGTAACTCTGTGTCCATGAGTTGTTTACTTATCCTTTCTAAGGCTCAGATGAAGTTTTTGTGGTGTTCAGATAAAATAATGCATGTAAAGTGCTGCAACTTTTTTTGTTTATTATGTTACTTTCCCCTGCTTACATGTAAAAACATTTTTCAAAAACATATTATTTATTCATTAATAATTGCTTTTTATTTTTCCATATTCATGCAAACTTTAAAGCACTGTGTAAAAATCAGTTATAATAGTTGACTTGATGGTTTACCTGGACCATTTCTGAATGGGATCATAGCCAAAATATGGCTCTAAAAAGTTGCACCTTATTCAAAAGGGACGGAAAAGATAAAAGGGATGATAGGATGACATTCAATATTGAAAATATATACTTATTTCAGGAAGTATAGGAACAGGAGAGTGGAACATGTTAAAAAGTATTTGGGGTGATTAGAGTGGAGCCAAGATAGTGGGATCCTAGGAAGCAGTGCTGCTAACTTCCTGTCCCCCAACTTCTCAAAACATAGTTTGAGCAGAAATTCAACTAAAATTCCTAGGAGAGATGAAACAACTCATTTTTAAAATTGAAATGAAAGTTCTTGAGGAAAAAAAGAAAATAAATGAGAATTACCGAAATAAAAATGGGGAGGGAATTAGTAACTAATCCAAGATGTATAGAGCCTTGCCCAAGCTACAAAATGAAAATAAAAATGGATCAAATAAAACTAATGACTCTATGAGATAAGAGATTTTAAAATAAAATCCTAATGCAGGAAAAACAGTACTTGTAATGTATCTCATAACAGAAATAATTATCTTGGAAAGCAGATGGAAGAAAAAAATTACAAATGTTTGGATTATTTGAAGGCCATGCTTAATAGAAGAAAGAACAATGTTTCAAAAATTTTGAATAAAAGTGTATAGAATCCACTAGTTTTTTGAAAACAACCAAAAATGAAAATGTAGAACTTCTGGGGCAAAAAAAATAATTATTGCAAACAAGCAAAAGAAATAATTCAAGTACTAAGGAGCCATAGTCAGAATCACACATAATTTAGCTGTCACTACTATAAAAAAGCAAAGAACTTGGAATACAATATTCTAGATGTCAAAGAATACACACTTATGGTCAAGAATAATTTTGTTAGGTGCTGAAATGCATTTCACTCAACATGGAAATAGGCAGGGAGGGGAAGAACAAAGAGAAATTTGAGGGATAAAATTACAGGACAGATTAGTACTAAGCAAGTAAGTTCTAATGATGCACTAAAATACTCATTACTCTTAAGGATGGGAACCTGAGGGGGTGCTCATACATTAGGGAATAGCTGAACAAGTAATGGAATGTAAATGTGATAGAATGCTATTATGCTTTAATAACTAATGAAAGAATTATTTTGAAGCAACCTGGGAAGACTTCACAGTAAAGTGAATAGAACCAAGAGAATAATTTATACAACAAATTGTTAAAATAAAATGACTTTGAAAGAATTAAAAATTCTGACTGCCATAACAACTGTTGTGCCTGTCTCAGTTTCCCTCAGTTACTGTCTCAGTTTCCCTCAGTTGCAGTATCAGTCTCCCTTAATTGCTGTTTCAGTCTCCCTTAATTGCTCTGTTCCAGAATAGCAATCCCTATTTCCTGACCTTCACATTCCAAAGGAATCATAAAACCTCCAGGTGGCCAGCCTCGACCTACCCCTTATCTATGACCCAGATGAGTAGTCTTCTTTGCCAAGGCTTCTCACTCCCAACCTGTCAGAACTGAATTTATGGTGTCCTTGGACACCAGATGTGCTCAGCTGTTCCATGAGTTCTTTGTTTCCCCTGGGCCATGGAGATTATAAAACTAGTGTTTCACATCAATTAAGTGCTGAATAATTAATTATTCAGTCGGCTGACATGCTGTCAGTCTCTGGGCTGGACTGCGTGCTTTGAGACATGAGTCCCAGCAGTCCTGATCCATAACTATGGATTCTGAACTCTCAATTAATATCAATAAAGCATTACCTAATTTCCACTGTGTGATACTGCCTCAGTTTCTCCCTGAACATTACACTAGCTACAATTCCAGAGAGAACATGTTATTCATCTCTTGACAGAGAAGTGAAGGCCTCAGAAGTACAATTATATATATATTATATACATAATATATATATATATATAAACATATATACATGTATATATGTGTATACACACACATATATGTATATATATATATATATGTTTCCAATATAGCTGATATGGAAATTTATTTTGTTAGACTCTATGTGTTCATAATATGGTTTTGTTTTTCTTTGTTCTCAATTGGTCAGGGGAGGAGGTGGAGTGGGGAAGGAGATTGGGCTAGAAGGGTAAGAAAGCAGATTTTTATTGATTGAAACAAATAAAATGAAAAAAAGAATTCATTGAAGTGATATTGTCAGAATCTGCTAACACATGGAGAGAAAAAACTGGAAGAAGGATTCACAAAACTCATAAACTTAACATAGAAAAACAACAATGCAGTGATGATGTCAATATATTTACACAGAGATCACACCAACCAATTCAACTTTTTATACACATATACACCCAGAAGAATGATGCAAGGACAGGTAAATGAGGATGCATACAAAAGATTAGCATGGTCCAGTAAAGGTTATGTCAATAGTGCTAAAATACAAAATGAGGTAAAGTTGGCTAATGGATGTGATGGACAAAGACAGTTTATTTTTAAATTTATGTTGGTGGGAAGTATAAAAGAAGGAACTCTCCACCTACTTAAGATAGATAGGAATGACATAAGAAAGAAGACTGAACTACTTAAATCTTGTTTTGCTTCTGTTTACTTTGCCAAGACAAATAAACTTTTATTTTTGAAAGATAGAATAACAGTAAGTGGAAATTGGAAATAAGTGACTGGATGATAATAGACAATTCATAATAAACAACTCATATTTATGTTGCACTTTATATTTGCAAAGTGCTTTCCTTAGAATAACTCTGGGAAGTAGATAGTACTGGTAATATGATTCCTAATTTACATATAAAGAAATTGAGGAACTGAGAGATCAAATGTTTTGCTAATAATCACATAAGTAGTAACTATCTTAAGTGGGATTTCAAACCTGGTCTTCAGAGCTTAAGTTTCAACACAGATTTATTCATTTTACTATGAGCAAATCACCTATAAGCAAGCCTCATTGTCTACAAAATGAAAGAAATGGACTAGTATATATTTAAGATCTCTACCAGTTCTAAATTTATGATTCTCATATCTATGATCCTTAATTCTGTATGATTCTAAAGACAACCATAGATTTATAGTGGAGAGAGACTGATAAATTCTTAGCCACTGTCAATGAAGATAGATTGTAGAGATTGGAAGTCTAGGTACAGGATTGTATACAAGCAAATGTCTCAATTTTCAAAAACAAAAAGTGTGACCTTATAAACCAAGGATTTATGAGCTTGGCTTCTATTACAGAAAAATTCTAGAAATCATTATTAATAGGATAGCTTATAAACATTTGAATAGGAAAGACATGACCATTAAATCTAACATGACTTTATCAAGAACAGGATATGTCTGACTAATCTCATTTCTTCATTTTATTATTTTTACCTGACTGCTAGAGGAGTCACATGTTTATATGAATCACATAAACATAATATATTTAGATTTTCACATAGCATTTGACTTAGTTTCTTATCCTTTCTTTGTGGGTAAGATGAAAATACAGTTATGTGGATTTGGAATTGTTTGAATGAATGATTGGACCCAACAAATAATTATAAAGAATCTCATGTAAATTTAAGAGAAGGGCTTTCCTAGGATAATATTTCCCCCTTATTTCCCACCCTGGCTCCCAACATATGTTCTTGGTACTGCACTGTGTGTGTGTGTGTGTGTGTGTGTGTGTATGTGTATTAATAAACGATTTAGCTGACTAGCTAGAATGTTTGCATATCAAATTTACAGAGAGCAGAAAACTGGGAAGGGAAGTTAATAAACCCATTATATAAGAGATTTGAAAAAAAATTCTCAACAGTTGTAAAAATTGACCAATTATATTAAAATAAAATTTAATATGCATAAATATGAATCTCCAAATTTTAATTAATTGAATCAACTGTACCAGTACTGAATAGAAGAAGCCCTTGCCTAGAAAGCAGCTCCTTTATAAAAGCTCCTTGAAAAAGAAGCTTTCTTTGAGAGAAAGAAAGAGAAAGGGAATAAATATTTCTAAAGCACCTATTATGTGCCTGGAAATATGCTAAATGTTTAAAAATATTATCTTATTTGAATCTTACAATAACCCTACAAAGGAAATTCTGCTATTATTTATATTTTACAGTTGAGGATACTGAGGCAGTATTTTTATCTCAGATTTTGTTTAGTTATTTCAGTCATGTCTGATTCTTTGTGACCCCATTTGGGATTTTCTTGGCAAACATTCTGAGGTGATTTGCCATTTCCTTTTCCAGCTCATTTTACAGGCGAGGAACTGAGGGAAACATGATTAAATGAATTGTCCAAGATCATGTAGCTAGTAAATGTCTAAGGTTGCATTTGAACTCCAGTTTCCTTTCTATTGCACTCTCAACTATGCCATCTAGTTTAAATGGACTTCAAGCTCAATATGAGTTGAAAGTGAGATACAGAAGATAAGTAAGTTAATGTGAACTTAGGCTGCATCAAGAGGCACATTAGACCAGAATAAGAATGTGATAATTCACTTGTTCTACCTAACCAGACTTCATATGGAATTTTTAACTCAGATCTTGATGCCACAATTTAGGAAAGCTATTGATAAACTAGAGAATGTATTTTTATTCAATCATATTTGACTCTTCATGACCCCTTGGAAAAAAAAATCCATAGGGTTTTCTTGGCAAATATCCTGGAGTGGTTTGACATTTCGTTTTCCAACAGATAAAGGCAAACAAGTTAAATGACTTGCAGGGTTTGTGAGTCTAGATTTGAACTCAATTTTTCCTTATTCCAGGACTAGGATTCTACTGAGCTACTTAACTGCCTCCTAGAGAATGTATAGAGAGGCACAAAGAAGTCAAGTTAAGTCAATGAGAATTCATTAGGGTTCTACTATGGGCCAGGTCCTGTTCTAAGTGCTAAGGATACAAAGAAAGGCAAAAAACAAGTCCCTGCATTCAAGAAGAATTAGTATTGGGAAGAGCCCTAAGATAATGCCATAGGAGGGCAAGTTGAAGAAACTATAAATATTAAGCCTGAAGAAAAGGAGAGTTAAGGATGATATGATACGTCTCTCAAAATTGTAACATGGATAAAAAAATCAGAGTTGTTCTTCATGGCCCTGGAGAGCAGACCTATCAGTAATAATGATAATAACTAACATTTATATAGCACACATATATGCACCAGGCATTGTGTTAAGTACTTTTTGATGTGAGGTAGGTGTTATTATCATTCGCATTTTACAGATGAGGAAACTTAGAGACTTGGCCAAGATCATATACCTAGTAAGTGTGTAAGACAGGCTTTCAACTCAGGTCTTCCTAACTCCAGGGCTAGCACTCTACCCACTGTGTCACCAAGCTGCCTCACAATGGATAATAAGTTGAAGTTGAAAATGAAGAGCATTAGAAACTTGACTATGCACAGACTTATCCTGCTCATCTCCATAGTTTAATTTACACATTCCTATTACTATATTTGTGTTTGCAATAACACCAGAGTCTTCATGAACTGTTCCAAGGTACCTCAAGATTTCTACAACCATGGTTTAAAAAAAATCAAAATTTAATTAAGAGAATTAAGGTAGAAGCTAGCAAGACTACATTCAGAGCAGACAAAAATATGTGCATATTAATAAAGCATAATAATAAAACTATGATCAGATTTAAAGCTCACTCGGAGAAATAAATGATTAACTAGGAAATACTATTACTATTGTTTCCTCATTCTGCCTCAGTTAAGGAAGCACATCTCATTAGGGAGGTGTGATAATGGATTTTAGAGTTAGCATATCACAATGTCAATATGGTAGGGTATGGTAGAAATTTGGGCAATAAAGACACCAATAGATTTGTCTTCTTTCCTTTTTCTCAATAAATAATAAGAAAAAGTACCTTGAATAAATTAATATTAATTCAATGTGATTAAGTGATAGGAATTTATTAAATAGGTGCACAATATTAAAACTTCATTAAAGGTCAGAAGTAAAAAGAAATATTTTTAATTTACTGACAATCATTTCCTCTATGTATTTATGGTTCATTAATAAGTTTCTATTTCAGTTTTGATAAAATTTCAAAGGTTTTATGACTTTTGAACACGATTAAATAAAATATCTTAAAATCAATGATGTAACATCTGTAACGTAAGGTAATAATTATATTCTGCAATTATCTGATAAGTATTTTAATCAAATCAATGAATTCATATTTATAACAACATATTTTAAATAACATTATTATTCCCAACTTTAGACAAAGTGCTGAATTTTGCTAGTGTAAAATCATATAATGAGTCAGCATCATAGCTAAGATTAGAATTCACGAGTCTTCATTATGCAATCTTAAACTTATATTAACAGGTCATCTTCTGAAATCCTTGCTTACTTAATGCTTTCTGAAAATTATTGAAGCTGTCAGTGTCTTTTCTGAACTTCCATATCATCTAAACATTTGTGCTATAACTTTGTGAAAATTGTAAAACTGAAATTATTACTTAGAAATGTAGAGTTTTCATTAAGGATTCCAAGAAGCTAGAGACTTCTGGGTAATGAATGGGTGAATGAAATAGAAGATATCAAATCCATCTCCTGCCCCCTTTTTATTTTTTCCTTTCTGGCCAAAGGCTGAGTTCTTTTAACAATGCAATCAGGTCAATAGATTTTGGGAATTCTATTACCTATTTTAATCTAACCCCATTTAATGACCTAACAAAATATTCATCAAAGCCATCTTCTCTAAAACCACAGGGCCAAGGCCTTGCCACTGATATCTCTCTATCCTTATCTCTTGTGCTGAGATCTGAATCTCCTTGGAAGTTTTCCAGAGGCAGCACTTGCACAAATGTTCTTTACATTAAAGTCCATGGGGGCCCCATGTAGCTTTCTTACTCCCCAGTTTTACAGATATTGGAAGTACTTAACTAAGAAACTGTCTTTTTAAGATGCAGTATTATCCATTTCTTACTGTGTTTTGCATTTTTTCTCAATCTTGCTTTTGTTGAGAATAGAGAACATTTCTAGGTCTTTTTATACTTTATAAATACTCATGTTTTGATCTCTCTAATCAATTAGCAAACTTTTTTTAAGTGATAACTATATTCCAGTTCTTCTAAACTATGTGCCAAGTATTAGGGATGAAGAAACAAAAGTTAGACAAGTAGTCCTTGTAATCAAAGCATTTACATAATAATGAAGCAGATCACACATTAACAATAATCATAATTTAGTAATAGTAGTAGTAGTAATAGTAGTAGTAGTAGTAGTAGTAGTAGTAAACGGCCCATATACATAAAATATATTAAGGTTCATAGAATACAGATATTATCTTATTTACTTTTCAGCTTATTTCTGATATTCTTTAAAACATTGTTTATACACTAGTTTTGATAAAATTTCAAAGCTTTTATGGCTTTTGAACACAATTAAATAAAATATCTTAAAATCAATGATGTAACATCTGCAACTTAAGGTAATAACGATATTCTGTAGTTATCTGCTAAGTATTTTAATCAAATCAATGAATTCATATTTATAACAACATATTTTATGCACAGTAAGAAAACTGACTTTAAGAGCTTAGGTGTCTAGGTCCACACAGCTAGAAAGTATCAGAAGTAGGACTCATGCTCAGCTTATCTAGTACTCCATGCCCTGTTTCATGGAGCTTCCTCCTGCATTTATACCCATGTAGCAGACTATATATAAAACATAAAGGAGACAGAAGATAATTTTAGAACTATAGGCACAGGTTGTCTAGAAGGGGCACAAGAAAAAATCTCATCCAGAACGGGTGATGGAATTGAATCTTAAAGAAAAGAAGAGATTACAAGAGATAGAAATGAAGGAGTAAACTCCAGGCATAGAGATAGTCAATGCAAATCACAGAGACAGAAGAGGAAGAGCCATCTGTGTGAAATACCAAGAATGCCAGGCTGAACTATGGAGTATCTAGAAGGATACACTGTCTAATCAGGCTGGAAAGGGAGGATGAAATCATCTCGTGAAAAACTTTCAGTGTCAAACAGAAGACAAACTCATCAGATTCCATCACATTCCATGTGGCCCTGAGCAAATTACTTACCATCCCTCTGATTCAATTTACTAATCTGTAAAAGGAGACTGAACTAGGATAATAGTTTAGATCCCTTTTAACCTTAGATCTATGATTCTTTAATGTTAAATCATTATTTGGGGCCACTGGAATTTATTGAGTCAAAGGAACGACATGTTCCTATCTGTGCTTTAAAAAAATGACTGATTTTCTAAAAATCCTTGTCCCTGTGAATTAGAAACAAACTTGTAACTGGGAAACTACTTTGGAGGTTATTTTAATAGTCCAGATAAGAGGTTATAAGAACTTGACTAAGAATGACAGTCATATTAGAAAAAAGAAAGAGATTTATAAACAATGTTGTAGAGAAAAAGTTGGCAAACCTTGGCAGCTCACTAGCTATGTGAATGTGACAGTGAAGAGTTAAGAATCACACTAAGGTTGGGTGTTACGGTTTGGGGGTCTACCACTGTGTTACTAGAGTAATAATCAAGTCCTTAATAGAAATAGGGACATTCAGAAAAAGGGAAAGTTTGGAAAAAAATAAAGAGGTTTATTTTGAGCATGATGAGCTTGAGATTTCTAAAAAACGATTGGGCTTGAACTGTTTGATGGACAGTTTATGTTGGAAGACTATAACTCAGTATAGAGACTGGAATAGGGGATATAAATCTGCAAATCATCTGTATAGAGAAGATAATTGATCTTTTAGAAATCAATAAGGCCTCTTCTTGTCTTGAATATTTTTGTACTCAAATTTGTAATATTTTTCTTTCAAGTGATATTATTTGTTTGAACCTTTGATTTTACTGGCATAGAAAATCCCTTGTCTAAATACTTAATCACTGTTAACAGGTGATTCTTTAGTAATTTATTGTCTTAGAGAATTGCTATTATTAAAAGATTTAATCAATTGCCTATGGTCATAAGATTAGTTTTTGTCAGAAGCAGGGTTTATGATTTTGAGGCTAGCCCTCTATTTTCTACCCCTAACTGCATCTTTTTTTTGGGGGGGGGTCAGGTAGGGAGTTAGAATGCTCATACTCTTATTGTCAATTAAAATATTTTATGGTATATCTTGAATATCTATTTTCTCTAACACTAAACCTGAAGAATGGAATCCCTTCATCTTTGAAAACTGTAAAATCTACCTTATTAATTTTATCTGAATATACTTTTGAGGATCATTAGTGAGATTATACCTTTATAATATAATAATGGTCAAAGAGAATGTAGTCATTCACTAGGTGGTGGCAACATGTACATCTAGTGTATAAACAACGTTTTAAAGAATGAATCAGAAGCAAGCTGGTACCAGACAAAAATTAATTAAAATAGCATGTATTTATATAACAAATAAGGATCACAAAGCACTTTTATCATATTTAATGAAATAAAAATGTATCTTTATTTTTACAGAGGAGGAAATTGAGATATATAATGGCTAAGTAATTAATTTATATCAAAGCAGGGAAGTGAGCCCTGACTCCTAATCTAGCATGATTTCCAACATGATTTCCATATCCCTTTAACAAAAGACCATAATTTTTCCTCATCATGTGATCAATAAAAAGATCAAAAGCCAAATATGCAGAAAATCTTCTTGTAGGATTAGGATAAGGAACAAAGAACTTTCTCAAAGACCCAACATTTGTTAATTGCCACTTCTCAATGGAACTGGTGTTTCCCCCCTAGTACTTAAATGTAGACTTATAGAGATAAAATAGTCTATATCTTCCAGTGAATATTTCCAGTTAATAGCTTTAAGGAAAAATAATGAGGTTCATTAATTGTGTCTATGAATGTATAAATATAGTCTATATATAAATATAAATCTATATTATTTTTGCTTATAAATCAAGAGAGAGGTCTACTCTGCTGGACACCTTCAACATTTTGGAATTCCACCTGGCTTTCTGATCTTGTCTGTATTGGCCTTTATCTGGCCTTTACTTAAAATAGTCTACCTTGCGATGCTGTCTCATAGCACTATCCTTTGACCTTTGAAGCAACTCTGTTGCTTTGGATTGTATCAGAATAGGATGTCTATGCTGGCTTTAGCAGATAGAGGAAAAATATAAAACAAAAAACATGGAAGGATTTTGAAGTCACTTTGGCTTCCTTCCTCTTTTTTTCTTTCTAGAGGTCCAAATGCATTTTGTATGGATTAATCTTAAAGGCCCTGGGTAATTACCAAGTATTTCTACTGGGTAATCTGTCATATGACTGGTATATGATGTTCTTTTGATTTCCAAGTAACAGACTATGAAAATTGAATACAGAATTTTTTTCTATCAAATTATCCTAATGACATAATTTACTTGACCATGGAAGGGAGGCCACTGATTTGTGCTATAAATCAAATCTAATTTATGTCTTTATTTTCCATCATTAATGATTATTGTTTAAAAACTCATTTATTTTTAAATTTTAAATATTTTAAAGAAATAAAATGGATGGACTCCTGAACCTCAATGGATATAACCACAAGGTCTAAGGGACTGAGTGTTAATTGATTGTGAAAACGGAGATTTTTAGAGACACTAATTGTTAGTTCAAAATGACACTGAAGGATTCTAACATTTAAGTATAATCTATAGAGAATAAAGTATCCATTGTCTTCTAGTCATTTTAAACAATATAAAAAAACTTTTATGGTTGGTACCACTTTGTTTGGGCAGATGGATAGACTTATTTGTGTATCTCTCAGGTCATAGGTAATGTTAAACAAGGGCATTATCACATATACTTATGGATAGTCTGAGTACAATGGTTTTAGTACCCTAACAACCACAAGAACAAAGGAAATCAATAGTAACTTGCAAAAAGCTCTGATTTCCTCTCTTCTGCAAATATAAATACAACCACAATTAACAACAGAGAATGAGGCTGATGATCTATGTAATTAATATAGAGGTTTTGCCATGCTATATACTTTTGATTGACCTCACTGTCCAATATTGGGAGAGACTAGCTATTTTTCAAAATAAAAATGGTCAGTCTTTGTCTAGAAAACATTTTCTTTAAAAAGCAGTTGAAATCTTTTTTTTTAAATTAAAACTTTTTATTTTCAAAACATATATATGGGTAATTCTTCAACATTGACCCTTACAAAGCTCTCCACTACAATTTTTTTTACCCCCTAGTCCCTCCCCCTCCCCCAGATGTCAGAAAATCCACTACATGTTAATTATGTTAAAATACTTGATAAATCGAATATATGTATACATATTTCCACATTTATCATTGCTGTGCAAGAAAAATCATATCTACAAGAAAAAAAATCAGAGAAAGGAAACAATGCAAGCAAACATCAATAGAGAGCATGAAAATGTTATGTTATGGTCCACATTTCACATCCCTCTCTCTGGGTGTATATGGTTTTCTTCACTGAACAACTGGAACTGGTTTGAAACATTTCATTGTTGAAGAGAGCCATGTCCATCAGAATTGATCATCATGTAATACTGTTGTTGCTGTGTATAATGATCTCCTGGTTCTGCTCGTTTCACTCAGCATCAGTTCATGCAAGTCTCTCCAGGCTTCTCTGAAATCGTCCTGCTGGTCGTTTCTTATAGAACAATAACATTCCATGACATTCATATACCATAATTTGTTCAGCCACTCTCCAATTGATGGGCATCCCTTCAGTTTCCAGTTTCTAGCCACTACAAAAAGGGCTGCGACAAACATTCTTGCACATGTGGGGCCCTTTCCCTCCTCTAAGATCTCTTTGGGATATAGGCCCAATAGAAACACTGCTGGGTCAAATGGTATGCACACTTTGATAACTTTTTGAGCATAGTTCCAAATTCTTCTTCAGAATGGCTGGATCCGTTCACAGTTCCACCAACAATGTATTAGTGTCCCAGTTTTCTCACATCCCCGCCAACATTCGTTATCATTTCCTGTCATTTTAGCCAATCTGACAGGTATGTAGTGGTACTTCAGAATTGTCTTAATTTAAAGCAGTTGAAATCTTGCCAGCTGAAATCATGTGATTTTACTTTACTTTAATAAAATATAGTTAGGTATTTAAATTTCAACTGTTAATATGTTTTTTACTAATATATTGTTAAGAGGCCCATCTTGACTCCAACTATTCAGTATTTAGCAGCATACTATAATAAAATAAAATTTAAGTCCTATAATTAATAATTTCTTAATGTATATTTAAGATTTCACAGATTTTATAATAGCATATTGCTTTACCACTATGTGGGAGAAAAAGGGACTGAAATTAATGTGGGTCAGTGAAATAATTGAATAATTAATACACATTAATATTATTTACCAAAGCAACTACTTTCTCTGGACTCTTAACAATTTGCCTGAGATTACTACATCTTCTTTCATTCCTGTGACCTTCTTTTTCATTGGTAAATTCTTATTGGAATTTCCATAGTAAAATAGTGCTTACTACTTGTCAGATACTGTGTAAGCACTGGTGATGCAAAAACAAACCAAAAGATAGTCCCCAACCTCAAAGAGTGCAGAGAATTGAAAGCAAAATGTTTGACAAATAGCAAGCATTTAATAAACTTTTATTAATTTGACTACTTTTCTTGGTGTAACAAAAAATCTCACTTTTAATACAGAAAACCTAGAGGAAAGCCTACTTTCTTCAAATTGCTAACTTTAATAACCTTGAAAATCATTTTACAATTTCTTACTTATAAAATGATATTGGTGGACTAGATGATCTTTTAAAGTCTCATTTCACCCCATAAATAATTTTGTTATTCTATGATTCTATTTACAATACTCTAGTTGATATCTTATTGTGACAAACCAAAAAAAAAAATTGAAGGCATTCTTTCCCTTAAATTGTGCATTTAAGGAATCCAATTAAATAGGTATAATATTTTACATGAGAAAAATGCTTTTGTGAACCTTAACTTGCTATAATACTGAAAGTTGTTACTATGACTATGACTACATAATCATTATAATAGCTATTAATTTTGGACCTCAAAGTAAAGAAATGATCCACATCTGGTTGCGACATTTTTTTCCCATAAAATTGATAGCTATATAGTATAGTGGTTACTTTGATGAGTTAGAATCCAGAAGACCTGTCTTTGAATTCTGCCTCATACATGTTTAAGCTATGTGAATATGGATAAATCACTTAAACTCTTTGTGCCATATATAAAGTGGAGATACTAATGATGGCACATACTTCACAAAGCTATTGGAGGAATCAAATGAGAGATTACAGTTAAAGTTTAGATTTGGAGTCAGAGTTCCTGGGTTCAAATCTTGAATTTTGTAGTTATTTGTTACTTCCATGATATCGGAAAAAAGTCATTTAATTTACTTGTCTTGACTTAAGTTTCCTCATCATAAGAATTGATGTAGGTAACCTCTAAAATCCATTCTAAATCTCAATGTGTCATGTGGTACTTTAGTGGCTTTATGATTTCATTGGTATGGTATAATTCATTCCACTTATTCAGATTTCAACTCTATTTATTATCTCAGCCTGTATCCATAAAGAGTACATCCAAATCAATGTTGGCATTCCTTTAATAATTTTAATATGTCAATACTAAATGTATTTGAGGGTTACACTTCTTGGCTCTCATTCTCATTATGTGACTAGTCCATTTTCTGTTTCTCTTCCTAATTTCTTTAGACCACTTTTCATTCACAAACAATTACTGGTTAATCTGATTGTCTCCTTATTAATAAATTACTTTCAGGAGAGCACTTTACACAGAATTGTGATTGTAGCTTAAATCCAAAAGCCTATGTTAAGGCATGTTTGTTTCCTATTTTTGTTCTTTATAGCAAAAATGTTTCCATTACTCAACAAAATGAGAAAAGGAAAACAAAATAGGCAAACTCATTCTTTGTCACTTAAAGTTTGGAATGAGATATAGCAAAGAAACAAACAATATGTGTATTCTCCAATCAAGAATGCTGCTTTCATTAGTGGCTAGTGCTTTTTTTTTTTACTGACATGGGTGCCTATAGGGCCATTATGATTACAATTTACACTTTCTAATTACAGAGCTGTAAGAAAAAAATTATATTTCTCTATGCCAGCCACTTTTGCCAATGTTTCAAATGATCAGTTAGGACCCCTTAGATAGCCATATTAAGTTGGCTGTTAAACATATTATTTTGATGGATCATATGCTCAACATTATTCTGATGTTCCAATAGCTACCTACTCCTTAATTGTTATTTGCTCTGTAATACTGGATACTTTTTCTGTTTTGACCCTATTTATGGATTGCTGCTGAGAGATCACCAAGATTTAATACACACCTTCATCATAGGATAAGGCTCTACCTCTAGATAGAACTTGAAGGGACTTAGTCCACACTCATTCTCCACCCTCCTTTGTTTAAATGGGGAAAACTGTAGCCCAGGGACATTAGTGACTTCTTGAAGATGATATAAGTAATGTTATAGGTGAGATAGAACCTAGATTTTTCTGACTCTTAAGTCTGTATTCTTCCCATTATACCTCATTCCTCTCCTCTGCCACTTTCCTCCCACCCCCAACTTTAAGAACCTGTTTGTCCATTCCAAGTAATGTCTAAATCCTTATGTTTTCATATTCTGCCTATGGTCATAGAAAAAATTATTCCCCATAACAGAATATATTATTAGGGCTGCTGGATTGAGGAAAATTCATTTTTCTCAAGAAAAGTCCTTATTTACAACTAGAGAATTTCCAGTTTGAATGGAAAATCCCCAGAACCTTACTAGCTGTGTGACCCTGAACTATAGAGGAACTTGGGAGGTTCTTAATGGGACTGTAATGAACTTTGTTAGGACCAGATTAGTATTAACTGCTTATCTTCTTCCCCCTTCCATTTACCGCAGAACATTGGAGAGTTGTATGCCAATTCTCCAAAGTGATTTAAAGGAAGATATGTTTGATTCAGGGGACTTATTCACTTCTTTAAATACAAAGAAGAGCATGGAATTGTTGACTTTGTTTTGGGACACTGATTTTTCCACACTAGCACAGTATTTTTTGGAGTTCACCCATATAAAGTCTGAATTAAGTTCTTTCTTTCTTTCTTTCTTTCTTTCTTTCTTTCTTTCTTTCTTTCTTTCTTTCTTTCTTTCTTTCTTTCTTTCTTTCTTTCTTTCTTTCTTTCTTTCTTTCTTTCTTTCTTTCTTTCTTTCTTTCTTTCTTTCTTTCTTCCTTCCTTCCTTTCTTTCTTCCTTCCTTCCTTTCTTTCTTCCTTTCTTTCTTTCTTTCTTCCTTTCTTTCTTTCTTTCTTTCTTTCTTAATTTCTTTCTTCCTTCCTTTCTTTCTTTCTTCCTTCCTTTCTTTCTTTCTTTCTTTCTTTCTTTCTTTCTTTCTTTCTTTCTTTCTTTCTTTTGCTGAGGCAATTGGGGTTAAATGACTTACCCAGGATCACACAGCTAGAAAGTGTGTTAAGTATCTGAAACCGGATTTGGACTCAGGTCCTCCTGACTTCAGGTCTGATGCTCCATCCACTGCAACACCTAGCTGCCCTGAAGTCTGAATTCTTGGAGTGGTTGGGAGCCTTATATTATGCTGGGATTTCAAAATATGGATTGGGGATGTTCCTAGTCAGGTGAGAGACTATAAGGCACATATTATTATATAAAATATAGGGTATATTATTATGATATCTAGATATGTGTCAGGTTCAAGAAATCTTTAGCAATTTATATTTACTTTTTTTGTTCTATTCTAGTTTTTGTTAGTTATTTTGCTTCTTATATTCTTTGCAATGGGGAAGGAAATGGCAAATCACTCTAATATTTTTGCAAATAAAATCTCAGTTGAGGCAATGAAGGGCCAGACATGAATAAAATAACTGAACAATAATGACATCTTTGCAAGTTCTATGTTTTTATAATTATGGCTACTTCTTATACCAGTACTGATTATGCTTATCTATGCTTTCTCATTCTTTGGAGATTTTGCCCATATTTTTTCATAAATTTTATAAATAAGATCTATAGAATAATATATAGAGTACCTGACTTGGAGTTAGGATAACCTGAGTTCAAATATCATCTCTGATACTCAATGTGTAACAATGGGCAAGTCACTTAAGCACTTAAACATCTGTAAAATGAGGGTAATAGGAGCAGCTAGGTGGCACAGTGGATAGAGCACCAGCCCTGAAGTCAGGAGGACCTGAGTTCAAATTTGGTCTCAGACACTTAACATTCCCTAGCTGTGTGACCCTGGGCAACTCACTTAACCCCAATTGCCTCAGCAAAAAGCAAAAAAAAATGAGGGTAATAGCTGTTGCTGCTTTAAGACTCAAAAACCAATAATGAATGCAAGCATTTTTCAAAACTTAAATAATTATGTAAATGTCAATTGTCATAAACTTCAAAGACTTCAATAGTGACTTACTTTCATTCTTTTATTATTTCAATGTCACCAAATATTTCACTCACCTAGTCCATCTATTCACTTTCTTTCTTGCTATATCTCTTCTTTTGGTCAAGAAGGATTATTAATTTCAAGTTTCTTCTGCATATTTTTTTAACTTCAATGGCAACAAATATATCACACCTTCTAGAACACATTCATACCTTTCTTAATAGACATCAGAAGAACAATACCTAGAAAACTGGTCATTCTCAAAATGGTCCAGTTTAGGTTTCAAATTAAATCATTTTAGCATTGTATAAAATGAACATTGATCTTCCTAAGAAATGTTGTTTATAATATCACAATTGCTATAGCTTACTAGTTGTCAGTAGCTTAAATAGGAATAGGGAAAATGACATTTCTTTCATTGAAAGGCTGAACATTTATGTTGTAAAATACAAGCATTTTAACTTTGGCTTCTAATAGAATTTTTGTAAACTCCAAAATATAATGGTAATTTCCCAGATTTAGGGCAATTAATATGTGAAAGAGAATTAAAGCATAAAATAAATTAGTATTATTTATACAGGCCAATGCCAGATGAACAATTTTCTAGCTACCTGGAAGAGAAATTTTCTCAGCCATTAATATGACTGGTCATGAAAGGTTATTTATTTTTAAATAATGATGCTGAGTCACAAAACTATCTAATATTCATAATTCATGACATTCCCAGCTAAGAAATAAAACAAATCTTTCTATTTTTTGAAAGGAACTGGAGAGCAAAAGTTCTGATAAATGACAAAACCTAATTTTTTTGCCATCCCATGATCTGAAAATATTTTAAAACATTGAATACCAATATTATCCTATTTGATATTCATTTAACATATGATTCTTTCTAGTAATTATTTGTCTCTGTAATTTATAGCTGGACAAAAGTTATTGGTGTCAAGGCATGAGAAATTACAAAAAGTCAGGAATTGATTTTATGTCACTGATTTACTGTTAATGGTTACTATTAATATTAATAAAATTTATAAACAAGATGTTTCTCCATATCAGTCCTATGAGATAGCTAGTGCCAATTTTATAAATGAAGAAATGGGGGGTTAAGAGTGTGAAATAAATTCAAAGGAAGAAAAGGCAGGACTTTATGATTCTTTACACTCTCTCTGGTACAAACTACTTTGTTTTCTATACTTCTCTGAAATGGAAGTAGACTAGTTTTTTACATTTCGTCTATAAATTTGTCCTTGATGGAGACATCATGACACCATAAGGTTGAAAAGGTTCTCAAGGGATCATATAATTCTTTCCTCTTGCTTTCAGATATTACTTAATGTCAACTCAAATGAGAAACTATCTTCTTTTTGATGATCTGTGGGGAAGGAGATTTTCTAATTTTCTTTAAAAATTGATAAGGTTCTCTCTATTCATAACAGTGAAACCTATTTTATGATCAAGTTCCCTGGAGGGATAGGGTCACTAGAACTTCAGGGTAGATATCTATCTCTATCTGTATCCTTATTCTATCTCTATTTATCTCTATCTTCATCTCTATATCTTTGTCATTTTATTATTAAAAGAAACCTGGGAGCTATATGCAATTATTATCTCCATTTTACACATATGAAAACATACAATCAGGAAGTAAATTATTTGTCCAGCTTCACACAGAAAGTAAATGTCTGAGATTGCATTTGAATTTGAGTCTTCCAGACTCTAGGACCTGTCCTATATCAATAGATATAGAAAAATGAACCATAATACACATTTAATAGATATATTGAAAAATCTCAATCAGGAGGTACAGACTCATGAAATAGGACTATTCTCATCTTTGAATTCTGATAACATTTTGTACCATATGTGTGATATTTTTCTTTTACTTTCTTTTTTTATTTTACATTTCTTTTATTTTGTAGCTACTATTGTAGCTGCCTTACTCAGAAAAAGAACTCAATAAATAGTTGTTGAATGAATGATAGCAATAGTAAGGCTATTCTGAAAATAAGTGCTGTATTTATATCTGCTGTACTCAGATTGGAGAATGAAAGATGATCAATGTCCTGAGAAACAAAATAGGACTTTTTTCCTGTTTCTGTGTCATATCAAAAGTTATGGGTCTCAATTTGACAAGGCTTAGGAAAAAAGAAGAAATATTTCCTGGTGTGAACATAGTTTGGAAAATACAGAATAGTTCTATTAGCAATAGAATCTGGATTAGGATTATTGAGGGTATCCTGGAAGCCAACCAGCTTCTGGGAGTAAGATGAGGAAGAGCCCTTGCTGAATTACTCATCCCATTTATTTTCTTGTTGATGCTAATTTGTACAACTTTTCCTAACCTAAGAGTAATCCATAATATACTTGCTCTCATATGAAAAAACATAAACCCACAGTAAGTACTTTTTGGTTATTGCAACCTAAAAGAGCTTAAATTTTTACCATAAGGAATAAGCCAAGTATTGCAAATATTTAGAGAAAGGGCTTCACTTAAATATTATTTTAAAGCAACAAAACCTGCAGTTCCTTATTCTAAAGGTATTTTAAAGAATATATATATACCTTTAAAGCAATATAGTTTTGTGTTTCACATGAGACTCTTTCAGCCACATGCATGAAGCAGCAGCAATAGATTCTTCACTTTAGCCCTATCAGTTTTTGAGTATGAAGATTGTCAACTGTGTTTGGACAGTTAAGTTAACTAAAATTTGTGACCTTATTTAATGGCCATCAGAGATCAAATGTTGAAACAATTTTTAGATTGAATTTCTTGCTTTTTTGAAAAGTGAAACACTATTCTACAGGGCAGAACAAAAATTCTGTAAGTTTCACCTGAGAAATCAACTCAAGATAACATAAAAGATAGAATGCTAGAGTCTTTTTTCTCCCTAGAGGATGAAGAATGATTATTCATTTTGGTATAATCCCACCAGTGATTATAATCTTCTGAGAAAATTCCCCTAGAGTGTTTATAAATTAAGGTTGGTTTTCTCTGTTTTTAAGAATATTTGCTATATATATATCTGTATGTATGTGTATACATGTGTATGTACATATGTATGTATTTACATATGTGGATGTATAAATGTTATATGTACATATTTTCTGCTGAGTAGACTCTTCTCATTATTTAATTGTTGTCCATATATTTTGGAAGTACTAATAAGTTAACTTATCTCTAATTAATTAGATGAATGTTTTCTGTGAATAAATTCAGGTGAATGTAACACTGGATATCTTTTCTTTTGGACTGGGTATCTGAGGTAAGACACAACTTTACTACATAAAAATATTGTCATGGTCATTGAAAAAGAAGGACCGCATTTTAGGAATGATGCAGATTGGTCCTAAACGCAACTCTCACATTTGGAAAGAATATTCTGAAGAGAAAAATTTAAACAAAACAGAACAAAAAGCCTGTCACCTAATGTAAGTAAACACAAGTTATCAAAGATACACATGTGGAACTCTCTAGGTCTCTATGCATAGGGATGTACTAAAACAACACAATAAAAACAGCCCACACAGGGATAAATGGTTGGTCAAATCTGAAAGGCTGTGCTCTCTCCTTGATACTGATTCACCAAAATTTGTCTCAATGCTTTTAGTTTCTTTCTATACTAGGTCTCTGTTATTAAAGGATAGGCATTTAGCACCTCAAGGACCAAGGCCTGGGCAAAACAAATAAGTATAAAACAGAAGGTCTTCCATTCGAATGTCTTCATTTAGAAAATGAGAAATAAATGGCCAAAGAAGTGAAATTATTTATCTAAAGGTCATAGTACATGTGAGTGTTCTTTTCCACTGTAGCCCACTGTTGAATAGATTTGTAATCAAAACCCCATGGCAACATCAGAGAGAGGGTCCAGTGGTATGTTATGTGAAATTTAGCCAGCATAAATTAGCCACCATAATTTTAGCCACCATTAAATTGTACATATCTGCACTTGACAAAGAAAGTTAGTGATTTCAGTAGAACACTGGATCACTGGAAAAGTTAATTGAATTGAGAAATAGTTCACGCATTATCAACATCATCATTATCACTATTACCCTTAGAATAAAGATCAGAAAGTGTTTCTTAAATACTTTCTAGACTATTGTATGATCCCTGCATATGAGTTTAATGAGCAAAAATATCAAGTTTTAATTATTTGAGGTATTGCCATATTTATAACATGTTGCTAACTTTATTAAGCACATTCTCAGAGTAAGAACAGTTAACTTGCATTTTTTATGATCTATTTCAATCTTTTTTCTGTCAGTTTTTAATTTAATATTTTATTTTTCCTCAGTTCCATGTAAACATTTTTAACATGTTTTTAAAACTTTAAGTTCAAAATTTCCTCTTCTCACCTTTCTTCATTGAGAAGGCAAGTGATTTGATATGTCACACACATATAATCATGTGAAACATTTCCATATTGATCATGCGAAAGTAAACATAGACCAAAAAGACTACCTCTCTTAAAATATAAAGTAAAAAACATCATGTTTCAACCTGTAATCAGATGGAATCAATTTTTTCTCTGAGTATGGACAGACTCTTTCATTGTCTTTCATCATGTCTTTTCATCATGGATCATTGTATTGCTGAGAATAGTCAAGTCACCCAGAGTCAAATGATTATTTTACAATGTCGTTGTTATTTTGTATATTTCACTTTGCAATAGTTCATGGAAGTTTTTACAGGTTTTCTGAGAGCATACTGTTCATGATCTTAGAGCACACTAGTATTCCATTATATCCATATATCACAATTTGTTCAGCTGTTCTCCAGTGGATGGCATCATCTCAATTTCCAATTCTTTGGAAAAAAAGAACTGTTGTAATTAGGGCATTTTAAAATTATAATTAAAGATAGATTTGATTGCTTTATCTAAAACTGTTCACATCTTTTGATCATTTATCAATTGAGAAATGGTTCTTTTTATATATAAATTCAAGAATTCTCTATATTTTTAGAGATGAGGCCTTTATCTGAGAAATTTGCTTCAATTTTTTTTCAGTTATTTTTGCTTACCATATTTCCCTTCATTCTATTATTTTTCTCCTTTCATTTCCCTCTCCAAAAATGTTTTGCTTCTGACTACCACATCATCCAATCTGCCCTCCCTTCTATCACTTCCCACTTCTCTTATTCCTTTTCCCTCCAGCTTTCCAGTAGGGTAAGATCTATTTTTACACCCACATTAGCATGTATGTTATTCCCTCTTTGAGCTAATTCTGAAAAGAGTAAGTTTCATTTACTACCCTTTGCCTCCATCTCTTCTCCTCCACAGTAAAAGTTTTTCTTTTCCTCTTTTTTGTGAGATAATTTATTCCACTCTAACCCTCCTTTTCCCCCTTTCCCAGTACATTCCTTTCTCACCTCTTAATTTTTTCTAAGATGTCATTCCTTCATAATCTACTCACACCTGTGCCTTGTGTCTATATATATTTTCTACTTGCCCTGTTAAAAACAAAGTTCTTATGAGTTACAAGTATCATTTTCCCATGTAGGAATGTAAACAACTTATTAAAACTCTTATGATTTCCCTTTCCTGTTGACAATTTCATGCTTCTCTTGAGCTTTGTTTTTGAATTTTCTATTCAGTTTTGTGCTTAAAAGTCTTCTATTTCTTTGAATGTTCATTTCCCCTCAAAGGATTACATGGTTTTGCTGGGTAGATGATTCTTTGTGGTAAACCTACTTCCTTTGCTCTCTGAAATATCATAATCTGTGCCCTCCAAATCTTGTGTCATTCTTACTATGGGCCCATGATATTTCAATTATTTCTTTCTGGCAATATTTTTTCTTTGACCTGGGAGTTCTGGAATTTGGCTATAATATTTATGGGAGTTTTCATTTTGGTATTTCTTTCAGCAGATGATTAATAGATTCTTTCAATTTCTATTTTTTCCTCTGATCCTAGATTTTTGGGGTAGTTTTCCTTGATAATTTCTTGAGAGATGATGTTTAGGCTTTTTTTTTGATCATGGCTTTCACGTAGTACAAAATCATCTCTCCTGCATCTATTCTGCAGGTCAGTTGTTTTTCCAGTGAGCTATTTCAAATGTCTTTCACTTTTTTCATTCTTTTGTTTTTGTTTTATTGTTTCTTGATATTTAATAAAGTCATTACTCAATTATTATTTTTATGGAATTATTTTCTTTAGTGAGTTTTTGTACCTTTTTTTTCCCTGCTCCACTATCACCCAAGTGTGAAAGACCTTTCTTGCTGACTTTCTAAATTGTCTCTGGCTGGAAAACTATTTCATTCTATCCTTTTGTGTGTTATTTTGCTCCGGGAATTATGTTATGACATTATTTATAGAACTTCAGAGGAGTTTTGGGGAGAGATCAGGGAAGTCGCTGCCTTTTTTCCTTAATCTTGGCTTCATACTTCCCCTTCCCCCATGTCAATTTAAAAAAGCAAATAATCAGAATAAGAATGAGGTTAAGCAAATGGTCCTCCAGGAGAAGTTAATGCATTAACCTGAGATCACTTTGTAGCTAAAGGACAAGGTTGTCATTATCCATCCTGTCAACTCTCTCCTGTCATATTTTGAATCCAGGGGTTGTACATATGAAGTAGGATTGAGATGCTAGAAGGAATTGAAGTAAAGAAGAAAATAATAGTGTAGAATCTATCTAGAGAAATGTGTCTGTGGGACATATGATATGGGCTACAATAGGAAGTATCAAACATTGGCTACTAAGTACCCCAAATCATCAGTTGCCCCTGCCAACTATTCATTAAAGAAATTTAAAATATGGTTACATACTTAATAACATTTGAAAAAAGCTAACAGAAGCTGGTTTGTAAGAGAAAACAGACATCCAGATGATCAAAATCAATTTTAGAAGGTGGTAGCCAGAATAAATGACAATCTATTACTCTGAAGTACCCTCATTATTTTTTCCCAAGAAATAATGGTTAATTATAATCTGATGTTATGTTTTACTCATCCTAAAGACTTTTAAGCATTTCATATTTCTAATGGCTATTGAAAGCCATGGTTCTTATGATATAAAATGCAGCTTTGGGGTTCTTAAGTGTATGCTGTCTTGGTCTTTCTTACTCTGCCACTCATCATACCCTCATTTAGTCAGTATGGTAAATAAGAAGCCAGTATAAAGGGGAAATAGAAGGAAATAGAAGTTGCAAAGTGGAAACTTGGAAATCATATACAACCAATCTAAAGAGCAGACAAACATAATTCATAAAATGTATCACATATTAATTAAAATTCATATCCTAGTAATATATGATACATAGCAGAAGCCATCTAGGGATTGTTGTGGGAGTTCTTGGTCCTTTGGTATGTAAATTTCAAACAAGTTCCAAACATCTGCAGAACACCAATTGGTGCTGATAATTTTGACATGACATAGAAATGTTAACTTTAAAGTTTTACTGACAACTTCAAAATGAGTTATATTAATGAACTAACTCCAAGGTAGCACAGATAAGAAGTAGACAATTTCCCTCCAAAAAAAAAACCACTATAAAAATGATATTTCAAACTCCTGTCCCCATCCAAACACTCAACTCCATCAAGTTCATGTTGCCTAGTGCTCTTATCTATGGTTTTGTGAATAATTATCTGTCTCCCTTACCCTCCCCATCTTTTTTCCTCCTTCTTCTTGTCTTTGTTGACCACTCTATCTCCTATTTTCAGTCCCTCTGCTTTTGTATCCATTTTGCTGCTTGCCTTTGCCTTTACGTGTCTTTTGTTCCCATACTGTCTATGTTACAATGTGATTATAGCCCTACTTCCTACTTTGGGAATTCCTGATGAATACCCAAAGATCTGAGTGTGCATGCCCCCTATTTCACAATTTCATAAATGATCAATTTAGGGTTATTTCAGAATCCAATTCATAAAACAATTCAAGAATCACAAAATGAATTTTAAGGTCAGCAAAATTTATTTTTTAATAATCTAAATTTCTGAAAAGAAATTATGGACACAGATCTGAACACTATTCATAAGCACATATAAATCTATGTCTCTGGAGTATTACTGTGCACTTGGGTTGCTTTGTGAGACTCCCCCTCTAGTAAACTATAAGACTATTTAATTGCTCAGTAAATCAAACTCAGGAGTGTTCTAGTGTGAAGTTTAGACATTACTTTAGTTCATTAAAATTGTTTTTTAAAGGCATATCTGTTACTTGTTCCCATTGTATATCCACTTTCAATATGAAATTGATTCATTGAGTGAAACAAAGAAAAAACAATTCTTGTCCTGAAATCTTAATTTAATGAAATGCAAAAGAATTCTGTTTGGATGCTTTCTTGGACCAGGTTTTCCAAGTTGCTCTAGGAATCTTTTCTACTATTACAGTATGATTTAAAAAAAAAAAAAACTTCTCTATATCTCTTAGAACATAAGGACAGAAACAGCCTTAGTACTTAGAAGAAAACAGTAAGTATATTATTTAGTAGAATCTATCTCTAGGTATTGCCACCCAATTCATGAATCGTCTATAGTATATTTAAAAAAAGAATTGCAAAAAATATAAAAATTGGAAAAAGTAAACAATTTATTTAATGTTAATCTCTTTAGGTTGTTTAATAATGTTTTGAGGAAAAGAGGTATGTATATCATTCCATTTTTTTAGTTCTGACAGTTTATGAATGTATGCATGTTCTCGATGGTAACCAAAATTTAAACAGCTCTTAAAGTGCTAACCCAAAGGCAGTAGTTCCTAACCTAGGATCTGTGAACTGCATTTCAATGTAGCTAATAAAAATAATAATAAATAGCATCAGTATAGCATGTACTATGTATCAGGGGCTCTGCTATGTGCTTTACAAATATTATCTTAATTTGTTCTCACAACAATCTTACTGTTTTCATTTTATAGCTGAGGAAACTGAGGAATAGAGGTTGAGTGACTTGTCCAGGGACATAAAGCTAGTAAAAGGCCTTTTATACTTCAGCCCCAGCTTTCTTTCCACTGCATGTTATTTTTTTATAGATTGTTAAATCACCCTGAGAAGGAATCCAAAGGCTTCCCCAGACTGGCAAAAATCTTCATTACACTCCCAAAAAATGTAAACCCAGTCTGGATCCCAAAGAAATCAGAAAAGAGGAAAGATGTGCAAAAATATTTGTTGCAGCTCTTTTTGTGTGGCAAAGAATTGGAAAATGAGTAGATGCCCATCAATTGGGGAATGGCCAAATAAATTATTGTTTATGAAAGTAATACGATATTATTGTTCTATTCTGTTTATTATATTAAACAGGCTGATTCTAGAAAGTCCTGGAAAGATTTATATGAACTGATGAAGAGCAAAAAACAATCAGAGCCAGGAAAACATTGTACACAGCAACAGTAAGTTTGTGCGATGATTAACTATGACAAATATGCTTCATCTCAGTGGTCCAATGCAATCCTAATAAACTTTGGATGGAAAATTCCATCCATATCCAGAGAGAGAACTATGGAGCCTGAATGTAAATCAACATGCTATGTTCACTTTTCTTCCCTTTTTCTTCTCTTTTTTTTCCCTTGTGGTTTTCTCCTTTTGTTTTGATTTCCCTTTCCCTTACAGTGAGGAACACCTGAATTCAAGTTCCATCTCTATCACAAAGACCCATGTAGTCCTGGGAGAATTACATAACCTATCAGTGCAGCAGTTCAAATTTTCATCAGATCTCAATGTTTATTAAACAAAAATATCAATAGGAATCATTGGATCATAATGTCAGACCTTAGAGAGTGGTAGAGATCTCTAATCCAATCACTTTATTTACAGATGAGAAAAAATGAGATCCGAATATTAAATCACTCTCCCAAAGTCATATAGGCAGTAAGTGGCAAAGCCAGTATTTGCCAACTCTAGTATATTTTTCACTGCACCACATACTCAACAGAGCTAATAAAGTAGGGAAAGAATTCCTTTGGTAACATTTTAGCTCAACTAACATTTGAATATAACCTTGTGTGTTATATTCAAGATCAACACTATGTGTAGAATAAGTACCACATTTTCGTATAGTCATGGCAAATATAATAATTCAGTTGTCATAGGGTGACAGAATATCAAAGTAGAAGAGACATCTGAGAGCATTTAGTTTAACTCATCATGGAATAGAAATAACTTCTGTTGCATAACCAAATGATCATGCAGCCTCTGTTGGATAACTTCTAATGAGAGAAATTCACTAATTTTTAAGGTAGGGTATTGGATTTTTGGACACCTCTTACTATAAAAGAATTTAAGCCCAAATCAAAATCATTGGATCTTCCATCCATTGTTCCCTATTTGCCTTCTTGAAACTAAGTAGAACAAGTCTATTTTTTTTATGTGATAGCTCTTCAACTACATGGAGACAGATAACTTGTCCTTTCTCAGTCCTCTTTGGCTAAATATTTCTTTCCTTTCACCAATTTTCAGTTCACCTTCTACAACTTCTTTACCTTTCCGTCTATCTTCTTCTGAAAATATTTGAACTATTCAAGTCCTTTATAAAATGTTGCACCCCAAATTGAATAAAATACTCCAGATGTTATCTGACTGGCACAACACATGTCCTTTATTTTAAATGCTATGTGTATTTTACTGCAAAACAAGGTTTATTTTGGGAGTTGCTATAGTACATTGTCGATATATAGTGAGTTTGCAGTGCACTAAGAGTCTTATATTCCAGGTTGTTATCTAATCATATTTCTTCTATTGTTTATTTATTTATGATTTTTTGACAGAATTTTAATGTTGGAATTTACATTGAGTCATGTAGTCCAATCTGTGACTGAAAAATAATTCCCTCTACAATGTACTTCGGCAACTTAATAGATTTGTAAGATGTTATATTTATTTATATTAGATTTCATTTTGTTATAGTAAGCCCATTATTATCCCCAGAGAGCTTTTTGTATGTTGACTCATTCAACTTCTTAGCTATTTATTGTACTTTTGTGACATTTCAAATCTGACAAATTATCTGTACCTTAATCCAAATAATTGACAAAAATGTTGATCAGCACAGGTGCAAGCAAAAATCTCTAGTATACTCCATTAAATGAATTTCTAAGTTGAAACTGACTCACTGAAGATTATCTTTTGGATCTCTAATTCAACCAATTTATAATCTACTCAAGTATATCAGTCTATAAATTTCGCATTCTGGCAACAAAAATCGCATGAGAGGCTTTGTTTAAAGCTTTGCTGAAAATGAGATGCGTACTATGCTTATGACATTGCTCTCATTTCCCATTCTAATGCCTCAATAATACTTCAATGACTTGTGAAGTTGTTTGAATATGTATTCACTCCTTAAGTACACATCACAACTCATATGATTTAATAGGTCTTTGGGAGATGCTATGGCTAACAATTTCATCATCCTGCAGCAAATCCAGTGAAGAGTTTCTTTGAAATTAACTGGGCTGCTCCTCAGATAAAAGGCATAGTTAATTATTTTCTTAAAGGCTTTCCGTCTTAGTAAGAATAATGTGGCAGAGCTTATGTTTTCCTGGCATAGCCTTTGAGAACAAAATATTAATTTTGGGCTACAATATAAGACAGTGAAAAAAAAGCACTTATTTGGAAAGTGAAATGGAATGTGCCCATGTACAGTATTAAAGCAACTCTATCGTTATACATGGCTTTTCAAAGATCATCGATATTGATTTGGGATCAGAGAATCAAAGAATAAGAAAGAGCCTCATTGGCCATCTCTTCCAACCCATACCTGATCAAAAATCTGTTTCACAACATGACTGGCAAGTAACTATCCGATCTGTAGTTAAATACCTTTGGTCAGGGAGAATTCATTAGAACTTAAGACTATTCATATCAATTTTGTAAGGCTTTATTGTTAGGAAATTCTTCCTTACATCAGGCCTAAATCTTCCCCTCTAACATCCACTGATGGCTTTGACTGTGGTTCTGTGCTCTGGGGCCAAAGTTGTACAAATCTAATTTATCTTCCATTTCCCAGAAAGTTCTAGAAATGATTTCTTAAATGCTTGTGACATTATCATAACCATTACCATATGAAGGCCTAGGGCTCTTGCTTGAACTATGTTCTCAGAAATAGTATCCTCTCCTGACTACCCTTTAGCAGTAGTAACTTATCTCTAGCAGCAAACCCAGGACCATCTGTTTTTGACTACAGCCCAAACATATTAATATAGATGTTTGGATTGATCATCATACAAGATATTCACTGGTAGAAATTGCTGCCATAAAGGAACATTTAGAGATCAATTTTGCTTAGAGTGGGACAGAACCATTTGATTTCAGAATCACAGTTGCAAAGGACTTTAGAGCTCATCCAGCACAACCCATACCTAATGAGGAATTCCTTCTTAAAGATTCTATCGTTTGACTTTCCCTTTGAAGCCCTTCAATGATGAGGATTCCACTATTCTCTAAGAAACTCAATTCTATTTTGAAAAGCTATAATTAGGTAGTTATTACTTTTATTGAGCCTAAATTTTACTCTCTTCAATTTTCTTCCAATCCTCCTAGGTCTATTCTTTGGGAGAACAGAACAAACTTAATTTCTTTCCAAAGAGAACTCTCTAGAAATTCGAAAGCAGCTATTATGTCCCACCCCAGACTTCTTTTTTTTCTGGATAAACATCACGACTGTCAGTTGATTCTTAGATGTTATTTTCAGTTCCTTTATCAGTTAGATAGTGTCATGGAATAGAGTGGATATAGAGGCAGGAAGATTTAAGGTCAAATTTGGCATCAGACCCTGATGACCTTCTGTAAATCACCTAATCTTGGCTTGTCTCAATTTCTTCTAAGTGTAAAATGAGGATAATAATAGCAACGATGGGTAATAGCACAGGTTTATTGCGAAGATCAAATATAAGAATATTTGTAAATTAGCATAGTCCCTGGCACATAGTAGACGCCATATAAATGTTGTTTGGACATGTTATAATTTCAAATATCCTTGATAAAAGATGACACATAGAACTAAATGAAGTATTCCTGATGTGGTATTAACCAGAGTAAATGAGTCTGTCACCTCCCTGGTTCTAGACACTATGAATATATTAATGCAACTTATAAATTTGCATATGTTTTTCCTTTTAGAGAATAATTATTGATATTACACTTCTAATCCACTAAAATTTTCATATTCTATTAAAAAAACAAAACAAAATTGTAGTGTATTCTTATCTAGTCACTATCATCTTGTTCTTATGGATCTGATTCTTTAAACACAGTTTAAAGAATGTTTAAACTTTTTAAAATTTAAAACAGTTCATTTATTGGTTTCCCAAATCATATTGCTTATTGAAGAAAATTGTTCTCTTATTAAAATGAGTTCATTTGATCCTCCAAGAGCATATGATCTATCTAGCAGAATTCTTAGGTTCCGGACAATTCAAACACTCACTCATGTCTTTTACTAATTGGTGGTTTTGTCTGCCTCAAGTCTCTTCTCACTCCAATTCATCTGAAATTAAAATCAGATAACTATCTCTTAGTGTCATCCAAGTGGCACAGTTTCTTTGTCTTATTCAGTTAAGTCCTAGCATCCTGTTTATAATCACTTTGGATTATATAACTCAATATATACCAACTTTAGATCAACTCCATTATTAGAACGCAATTCCAACATTCTTTCATATATAATCACTTACACTGAATAATCAGCAAGTGATATTCTGATAAAAAAAGTAATAAGCAATAAACTAAACATAATGAGGAAATTTTCTTTTTAGTTTTGTGCATTGGTTCAAGATATATGTGATCTGTATGATTCTCAGATTCTTATTGTCCAAAGTGTGACATTACATATGGAATTATCCCAATCTATTTGGAAAAATTCAAAATATATATATTGGATTTGATTTTTACTTACCAAATCTGATGATCTTTTCTTAATCTATATCTTTCCAAATCTATATTCTGCATTTGAAATTGCTGATTACATTTTCCTCCTGGATACTCTTTCCTCTGAGTTTTTTCATGGGAGCAGTCTCTTCGCTTTCCCTTCTTGCTTCTCTAACTGCTAGTTTTCAATATCTTTGCTTGTACATCATCTGTATCATGCTGCAATTATAGATATTTTCCAAGGTTCTCTTTTAGATTTTTTTCTCTTCACCCTTTATGATCTTGATCTTGGTAACTTCATCAGCTCCCACAGGTTTAACTCTCAACTCAAAGCACATATGTTTTGTTGTTCAGTTGTTTACTATGTCCTGCTCTATGTGACTCCATAGATATTGTCCATGGGATTTTCTTGGCAAAGATACTGGAGGAGTTTGACATTTCCTTCTCTAGACTGGTCCATATTTTCCACATGAGGAGATGAGGCAAACAGGAGTTAAGTGACTTGTCCTGGATCACATAGCTAGTAAGTGTCTAAGGCTAAACTGAAGCTAGAACTTCCTGACTCCAGGGCTGATACTCTATCCACTGAGCTTAGCTGTCCCTCTATATAAGTATTTGTTTATGCATATCTATCTCTCTATATGATTATATCTGTCTCTATAATTGTAGGTAGATAAAATTCAGTAAGCATTTATTAATCTCCTATTATGTGTCAGCCAATGTGTTAAGCCCTGCTAATATAAAAATAGACAAAGGACAGTCCTTGGCCTGAAGGAATTTACAATCTAATAGAAGAGAAAACATGCAAATGAATATAAACAAAGCAAGCTACATATTGAAAGTAATTAAAAGAGAGAAAACACTGAAATTAAGAGAAGTGAGATAAGGATTCTTCTAGACTGTGAGATTTTAATTGAAACTTAAAAAAGCCAGGAAGGTGAGTGGTTGGACCATAGGAAGGATAGTATTTCATGCATTGAGTATAGACAGAGAAAAGGCCTAGAAATCAAGGAATGAAGTGTAATATTTGTGGAACAGCCAGGAGACTAGTTCCACTGGATAAAAGAGTATGTAGTGGGGAGTAAGATATAAGAATACTGGAAAAGGGGACCAGGTTATGAAAGACTTTGAATGCCAAAAATAATATTTTATATTTGCTCCTGGATGGCAGTCCCAGAGAGATGGATTGGAGTTGTGAGAGACTTAAGGCAGTCAGACCCATGTGATCTGGATGAGGATCTGGATGAGGATCCAACAAAAGACATAGACTAAGGAGCAGTAATAGAGGCAGGAAGAAAATCAAGGCAGAGTAGTATCCTGAAAACCTAGAGAGAAGAGAATATCAAGGAGAACTGAGTAAACAATAGTGTCAGAAGCTGTAGAGATGTGAAGTAGAAAGAGGATTGAGAAAAGGTCATTGGATTTTTCAACTAAGAAATTATTAATAATTTTGGAGAGAGTAGTTTTGGGAAGCTAGATGGAGCAGTAGATAAAGCATTGGCCCTGAAGTCAGGAGGACCTGAGTTCAAATCTGGCCTGAGATACTTAACACTTACTAGATGTGTGATCCTGGGCAAGTCACTTAACCCAATTGCCTCACAAAAACAAACAAACAAAAAAAGATGGATTTGATATAATGATAAGAAGAGAGTGAGAGGAGAAAAAGTGAAGGCATTTAGTACAGATGATCTTTCTGAGGAGTTTAAATGCAAAGTGTAGAAGAAAACTAGGACAATAATTAGCAAAGATGGAAGGATCAAGTGAGAATTTTTTCAGGATGTGTGTAGGCAATAGGGAGCCAGTATGGATGGAGGGAGATATACATACATACACACATACATATATGTACACATACACACATTATACATATATGTATGTGGATGTATTTGTGTGTTTTGGGGGTGTGTGTGTGTGTGTAAGTGTGTGTGTAACTTACTGAACATTTTCAGGTGGATCTCAGATACATTCAATATAATCCCATATTGATTTCAGTAACATTCTTACCAAACCCTCTCATACTTCAAACTTCTCTATTTATGTTGAATGCATTAACATCACAATCTCCTAGGTTTGAATCTTTGACATTATCCTAGATCCCTTAAACATGATCTCTCATATCAGACCCTGTCTGTCCACTCACACAGCTATCACTTTAATTCAAGCCCTTATGAGGTCTCTACTAAATTATTGGTGACAACTTTCTGAATGGTCTTCAGGCCAAAAGTCTTTCACCTTTCTAGTTCATCCTACAGGCTCCTGAGAAAATTTTTCTTAAGATTAGATCTCCTCTATTCAGCTTCCATGCTATCTACTGTCCCTATGATGGAATAAAAGATTCTCTGGTGAGCTTTTTAGATGTTGACTCATTTCAGTAATATCTATCTCTTCATGATACCATTTGGGGTTTTCTTAGCAAAGATACTGGCATGGTTTACCATTTTAAATTCCTACAAAACCTGCCCCCTACTTATCTTTCTTGCCTTATTGAACATCATTCACTCTTCTACATTCCATTTTCTTCAGTTCCATAAAATACAATACTCCATTTCCCATCTCTATGATTCACACCAATCATTCCACTAGGAAGGAACTATCTTCTTAATCCCAGTCTCAGAATCTTTTTGTTCCTTCAAGATACAACTCAAGAACCATCTTCTGTATGAAGGTTCTCATGATCCCTGAAACTTTTAGTGTCCTCCCTCTCCAAAACTGCATTGTACTGAAAAGTAGTAGCTAACATTTATAAATTATTCTGTTTTGTAAAGTCATTTACACCAACTTTGTCTCTGATTTATCTTTTTTGTACATATTTACATTTATTCACTTTATATTTGCTGTATTTATACACACACACTCACATACATGTGTACTCATCTCTTTCATTAGAATGTACACTCCTTGTAAGAGTGAATTATTTAATTCTTTATAGTTGCATCTCTAGCACCTAGCACATAGTAGGTATATAATAAAGACTTGCTGATTGGAATACAGAATCAGAGGCATTTGGGGAGGAATCACGGAAGACAGATAATTAATAAGCCTTAGCTATTTAAGTCTTTCAAAGATATTTTATTATGATTGTTGTAATGCTCTAATGTATTGTACATGAATATTTTAAGCAATGCGAGGAATGGAGCAGGAGTTATGCAGCGTTCTAAAGGGTGATAGGTTTAGGAAAGAGTAATTTCTCTCTTTACGAAACAAATTTGTGATCTCTCTAGTGTATTTCTAATAGTCAATTCTTAATTAGCTGCCAAGGACATGGGATTTACAGTTCTTATTAAGCTAGGCCATCAAATCAGTATGTGTTCAGGGAATGGAAATTAGTTCTAATGTTGGCCTAAAGTTTAGCTGGTAATTTTACACAGTAATCAATAAGAAAATCATAGGTGCATTTCAAACATAAAAAGTGACTTTTGCAATTTAAGCCATATTCTCTTTCAATTATCAATATTTTCTGTAGAATTTGCTATAGAGATTCATTGGAAAAAATGCTTTAAAAAGTCTAATTCTTAAGATGATATGATAAATTTAATAGTTAAGGAATCAAAGAGAGGATAAAAGATCACATGTGTACAATACTTTAAATACAGGAGATTACAGATTCACCAGAAATTCAGATATAGAAGACACTTCAGAAGCTACTTGTACTTTCAACAAAATTATCTTTTACTCTACTCCCTTCAAAGGAATCATTCATCCTCTACTGAAGAACTTTGGTGATGCAAAACTTGATCCCTCCTAAAGCAATCTGTTGACAGTTCTAAGTCTTACACAATTGTTCCCAATATCAAGTTTAACTCTTTGCAGCTGTCTGCCACTCTTATTCATTTTTTCATAGTAATAATCTATGATCCCAACTATAATGAATCTAATCACCTTTCTACTTGATGACTCTGGAGAAGAAATTTAAAAACACATGTTATACTCCTACCCAAATGATTTTTAATGTTTTAATCTATTCCCAGGTCCTTTCTTCAAGTGTCAGGTGGCACAATCCTTAGTCTTATCTCCTTCCTGATTGTCTTCCACTGGAGACACTCTAGCTTGTCATTATCTTTCCTAAATTGTTAATCCAGAGTTATTCACTGTAGTCTATTTATTTGAAGTAAATCATGACAATCATTTCCTTTACTTTATATTGCTATGCTTTGCTGAATATCATTAGATTTTTGGCAATCAAGTGGTTTTATTGAATCATATTGTCCTTGGAGACTAAGAAATTCTTCATATATTTCTCATTACCAAAAGGAAAATGCCAAAGATTATTTGCACTTCTGAATTTAATGAATTTTATCATTCATCATCTATTTTTATAATAATGTCTATCATAAATGAGAAATTATAAAATAATCTATAATATATATGACAACATATAATAAGTATATAATAAGTACAGGCATAGCAGCAAAACTTTGGAGAACTATGTTATCATAAGTAAATTTGTGCCCATAATACCCTTTTAATTAAAAATACAAGATCAGAATAAATCAATTTTTCCAATTCTTCAATTTTTCAAAATGTAATAGTTTTGAAGAATGATAAAATCTTAAAAAGATACTCTAGAATACATTGCAGCAACAGATTTTAAGCCCCTATTATTATATGGAATTTATGAGAGACTCTGGGGATACAAAGTTAAAAAAACATTTTTTTTTCATTTCTTTCAGGAATTTATCTCCTTTTGGATGTATATGATATATGCAGAAATAATATAGCATAAGGAAAGTTGGGGAAAAAGAGAACATTGACAACTGGAGAAATCAAGGAAGTCTTCAAAGAGGAAGAGCTATTCCCTGAGTTGAGTCTTGAAGGAAGAAAAGAATACTGAAATACAGAGATATGTACATTCCACATTGGGCAGGGAAAATACAGATTGTAAAGGTGAGAACTGAAAAACTGCCATTTAACAACAAAAAATAATAGCATCTACATATCATTTATTCTGCTGAGTTCTATGATTATAAAGAGCAAAATAAAAAAGTTCCTGCTCTTAAGGAGCTTATTCTGTCTGGGGAAATGTGTATAAATAAGAATATACAAATGTCATAAAATAAGTACAAAGTAAATTTTTTTGAGGGAGGACATTAGGATTTAGAATATCAGCAAGAACTTCACATAGAAGTTGTCACTTGAGAAGTATTTGAAGGCAATGAGGGATTCTAAGAGGCAGATGTGAGGTGGGAGTATATTGCAAGCATGAAGGACAGCCAATTTACAGGTACAAAGCCAGAAGTTGGAGTGTTTTATGACTGTGGGGTGAGGGGCTCAATACAGACTAAGAATTTTTTTTTTTTAAATTGCCAATGAAGTAATTTGTTAATAGTTAAATTCGTATTTGTCATAAATGCTTTCTTTTTCTATTTAACGGATATAGGGGACAGAAAATAATGCTTGTTAATTAAAAAAAATAATAAATAAATATAAAATAAAAGAATGAGGAAGGAGATTATTTTGGCCACAGTGTAGAGAGTGAGGAGATTAATATACAATATGGTTCTAAAGATAAAGTGAGGCCAGCTTGTGAAGGGATTTAAAAGCTAAACAAAGGAGATTATAGTTTATCCTAGAGATAATAGGTAGACTTTAGAGATGGAATACTGAGTATTGTTCATACTTCATCTTCAAAGAGGACAAATGACATCAGGAGGGTTTCATTTGCAAGTAAATTGGATTTAAGCGAGGCAGAATTGTGCAAAGTCATCAGCTTCATTTTCTTTCTCCAGAGTCATCAGAATCAAGTGTCAAGACCTGATTGTAGAGGAAGCAGAGATTTAAATATAGGTAGTAGCAGTTAGTAGCCCTATTTTTCTGGAATATAGAATGTGTAATAGTAGCCAGATTGACAGGGGCCTTAAATGTCAGCTATGGAAGTCTGTATTTTCTCCAGGAGGCAATGAATTATCAAAGATTTTTTTTTCCTTCTTACCAAAGAGTGGCATAGTCTAACCTATGCCTTAGGAAGATTATTTTGGCAACAGTGTGGAGAATTGTTTAAAGAACAAATCTGGGAACAGAAATAAAAATTTTAAAGTCAGGTGAGAGGAAATAAGGGCCTGACCCAGAGGTGAAAGATGGATATGAATATCAAAGGGATGAGTAAACAGAATCATTGGGAATTGGGAACTGATTGGCTTTAGGTTACAATGGACAGCAAAAAGACAATATTCCAAAGCTGGGTCAATGGTTAGTATAGTGTTACCCTCAATAGAAGTAGAGAAATAATATAAAGGAAGGCTAGATTGAGTGATAAAGATAAATACTGGATATTCTAACTTTAATGTGAACATGGAATATTAAGAAGGAGACATACAATAGGTAATTGGCAATTTGAAATAAGAATTCAGGAGAGAGTTTAGGATAATTATTTAGTTTAGATAGGATAGATTAGGATAATTATTTAGTAGATTAATCATTTACATAAAATAAAATGAACCCATCGGAACTAATGAGCTATACAAGAGAAAATATGAAGAGAGAAAACATGGCCCTCTACAGGGTCTTTAGAGCTTTAAGGTACAATCAAGAAGCTGGAAGGTGATACAGCAAAGGAGAGTGATAAGAGTTGACCCTATATATGGAAAATCTGCACAGTGAAAAGGGGTTACAAAACAGTCTGTATAATGGGAGGAAAATAAGACATTTCTGTGCCAAAATGCTATGAAAAAACAGACATAATAACTCATGGGGAGACCTCCTATTTATCTTAGTAGTGTAGCCTTTAAGCATTGTATGTTACCAACCTATGCATAATATATACACAGGAAAGAGACCCCTTTCAGATAATTCTGAAAGAGAGCTTGAAGATGGGGAACAGGAAAGAAGATAAATTGGGTGATCAAAAAAAGACCTACAAACTCAAATTTTCCCATTTTATTTGTCTAAAAGTGCTTCCATTAAACTATAATATGTAATTGTCAAACTATTTCATAGAATTAAATTCTAAATTTGGTGAATGAGATATTCAATAAGATAGAATGAACTGTATTTTCAATTCCTAGAACTGTGCAGGTCATCATCTCCCTTAATATAGCAAAGAGATCAAAATATTACTGCTGATAGAATTATCATTTCACAAATAAAAGCCCTGGGAAATTGGAGTCCTTGCTGAGTCACAGCCACACCATATGACAACAGTAATGTGAGGAACAAGCAGCCAAAGCCTGTCATTCTCCATCCCATCAAATGGACATTGAATGAACTCTAATTATATAGTGTGCAAGATGAGATTATGCTCTTCAATTTAAAGTTCATCCTTTAGTATTCATATAATCAGGTTCTGGATTTCATGTTTGGCACACAAATATTCTCCTGCTCAGAGATTTGTAGTGATAAGTAGAAGCAAAAGGGTATACTCCACCTGCAGCCCTGGTTTGATGTTATTGGTCTGTGATGAAGAAACCATAAATCTGATGAATCTCCCATTAAGTATCCCTTATGTGGTACATAAAAATATATAAATGCAAGCATCATTTATCTTGTTACAGAAACACAGGCATATGTGGTGTGGGGAAAGCCATGTTGGCACATTTGAGTGTATGTGTGTGTGTTCAAGAAGAAATTATGAATTGCTTCAATCCAATTACATTGGCACTGCATGCATATTTTGAAGGGCATAAAACGAAACCCAATATAAGAAGATGATGGATAGATTTTTCATTTAATTTTAGGTGAGCTTGTAGAAATTTATCAACATTTTACTGGTATAATAAAATAGAAATGTAACACCACATTTCATTTTTATTTAGCAGAATGGAATATGTTCCTTTGACATTGTGGCCGTTTCATGGTTCAGGAAAGAGCATGGAGTATGCAGTGTGAAAAACTCAATTCAGGTTCCAGCTTTTACATTAGTCATATAACCTTAATCAAGTAATCTTCTGTCAATTTCCTTATCTGTAAAATGGGGTAATACCTGCTTTTCTTACTTTATATTCCTTTTTGAAGTTCAGATGAGTTAACATTATGTCAAATATTTTTAAAATAATAAAATGACAAACAAATAGAGGTATTATTGCTATTATTCCTCCCATTCAATGCTGTTTAAATGGAGCTCTGGGATAAGCCACTATCTTGCCATTGAGATGAATAAGGAGAATGACTTCTGCAATTAAGAAAAACATTATTATTTGTTGTTGTTTCAGTTGTCATGTATTTAAAAAGAAAAGAGTATTCATATAAGAGAACTCACATAATTAGAAATAATGCTTGCATGTGAAGCAAAACCCTTCAAGGTTTAATCAGGATCTCAGACTTCAGAATTATTGAATTCTGACTTAAGAAAACAAAACTCCTCAGTATTCATACCCATGATTTTCTGGAACAGTTTTTGTACTAAAATTGATCTGGTTTAGGTTAGGTGATCCGTTTGTTATGGATCCATATGATTGGGAATTAGGTCTCTTGCATAAGTGGGACTTTAAACTTGAAGGGAGAGACTAGGGAGAGTTTTCCAAAAATGGAGGGCAGTTTGAGGAAATTCTGTGAGGAAATGGAGTGCTGTGTGAAGAACAACAAAGTCAGTGTTACTGGACCTCAGAGTACTTAGAAGGAAATAAGATATAAAAAGGCATGAATAAACTGAAAAAGCTAGAAAAAAATAGAAAGAAATCAGGTTACAAAGAGCTTTATACCAAACAGAATTTAATATTTGATCTTTGGGGTAACAGAAAGCTGCTGTAGTATATTGAATAGGAAAATGGTATGCTTATATCTGAATTTTTAGAAGATCAATTTGGCTGCTGGATGGAGGATGAATTTTAGTAGTGAGATCCTTGGGCCAGGCAGATCAACCAGCCAGCTACTGCAGTAGTCCAAGTGTGACATGATGAGGGTTTATATCAGGCTCCTTCATCTTGTAAATTACCAAGGGGGCTTATTGGACTCCTGGAAGAATAGAGTGGGGAAAGCATATAGTAGGGAATACAGCATATATTCTTGGCTGAAGTAATAGTACAGCAAAAAGACTAGGCAAAAAGATAAAAACAAGAGGTTCTGGGAGTCACATCTATTTTTTGGGTAATACACTGTAGCGCACTAGTTTAGAGGCAGTCTGCCTTCAAGGATTTTATAATCTGATTGCAACAGGTAATTTGCATCATGCAAAAGGAAGCATGAAGAAGGGAGAATAAGAAAAGCAAGAGAAGGGGAGTAAAAAGATACCCAGAACTGATGTAAGATGGAGAATATCAGAGAAAAGCAGCCAGGTGGGAAATGAAGAAATGATTGACTTAGACTCCATCCTTAAATAGTCTCTGGGAAGAGAGGTCTCTGCTTTCCAGTCAGAGGAAAGGAGGGGGTCTCAGGAGCAAAGGATAATGACATAAATTTTTTGGCTGATGTGATCTTAAAGGATGAACAAATTTCTTGGGTTTTATGAAAAAATCCAGAGGCATGCAGCTGGGTGGGAAATGAAGATCCTAAAAGGAAATTTATAGAGAACTATTATAGGAAAAGGATTATTGCATCTTACAATTTCTTGTGTTACTTTGAGCAAGTCATTTTACAGCTAATGGTAATAGTAGCTAGAATTTAATGGTGCTTTAGGGATTGCAAAGTACTTTGCAAATATTTCATGTTATCCTTACAATAGACTTGGAGGTAGTTGCTAATATAACCCCCATTTTACAGATTAAGAAAATGAGGCAGATGATAGAATTTAAAAGATTTTCTCAGGGTCACAACTGACACCAGATTGGCACCTAAGCCTTTCAGTTCTACTTTTCCTTATCTGGAAAAGTAAAATGAAAGGGTTGGATTAACTTTTTTTTTTTTTTTCTTTTAAGAAGCTTTCCAATGCTAGTTCTTTGACCCTATATAATCTGTGTCACTGGGGGAGAACCCTCCTAAGGGAAATCTCAGGTTCTTGAATTAATCAAATATTTTAGAAATTATAATTAATTTTCTGATATTAGGCAGCTAGATGGCATAATGGATAGTTTTGGAATCAGAGTCAGGAAAACCCATGTTCCAATTCTGTCTGAAATATTTAATTATCTATGTAACTCTGAATATGTTGCTCAATCTCACTCTTCACCCATTTTCTGGTTTCATCATGGGTTGTTTTTAGAATTAAATGAGATAGTATGTGTAAAGTACCTCATAAACTTTAATGTATTATATTAATTGCTAGATTTTTTTCCTTCTTAGGTTATACCGGTAGCTAGATTCCTGACCAGTTCATCCAAGGAACTATGTGATGTTCTAGAAATGTCCATGACATTCAATTTTCACATAAATACTAATTTAATTTCTTTAAACATTAATAGAAAAGACTACTTTTGTATTTCACAATTTCAATTCCATGTTCTTTTATTTGACCAGATCTTTTATTTGTAGCATTCTAATAAATTTACAGGAATTAAAAATATTTTAAAAATTATTAGAGAGCACAGAATTACCAGTCTATTCTTTTTTTCTGGGCATTTCTCCCTAATAATCTACTGCTACTGACAAATGTAGGTATTTTACTCTAAATATGGCAAAATCTCTGGATTTTTAATGAATATTGTCAGAAAAAACATGATTTTAACTGATGACTTCAGTAAAACTTAATGTCAAAAGAAAAGCAAATGATCATTCCAATAAATTTCATCTTAAAATATTCATTTTGATGAAAATATCATTCTTACCTTTTGTCACAATGGAAATCTCAAAAATTTGGAGACCAACAACTAAACAATTGTGTTTTATGAATTAAATCAAATCATGTTTTCCCTATCACTCTTACATACATACTTGTATAATATACATATACATATATATGACGTCTATTCCAAGTAGGTGAAGATAGTATTGATATTGCTTATATTAGAATTAGATAAAAGGTGATTGCAGATTATGAAAACATTTTAATTTAAGTTCATTTCTAACTCTTGTGCCACTTAGCTACCCATATTACAATACCTCTATCCCAGATCTACAGCTGAAATTCCATAAATAACTTTTCCTGTTGTTACTTGTGTTCTTTATCCATTCAAAGACATTTGGATAACAAACATAAGTAATTTTTCCCTATCATAGAAAGTTTCTAAAATATTTAATGTGATTTTCACTTTCCTTTTCCCACTTAAAACCTTATCGATAATTTAATCATTTTACTTCTGCCTCTAATTTTGATCCAATTATATTCCAGATGGAATAGTGGTAGACATGCTTCAATAGAAGTTTAGACTCTGTTACTTGCTAAAGGACTGTGCCTATAAAGAGTCTTGCTCATCACTATGAAAATTTAGCCTTCCAGCTTCTTAACAAGGCTTCAAAGGACTTAGTTTTGTAGATCTTTGAGAGTGGAATGAGAATCTTGTTAAAAGGCTAGGGCTAAGGTGCTTTGAATTTACATGTTTCTGGCTAGAATAACTTATTCTTCTTTGCCAGAGGATAATGCTTTGAATACTGTGCTCCCTTTAGAGTCAGGTTATTTTTCATGCAAACATGAAAAATGTGTCAAATACTTATTCACAAGTCAGAGAAGCATGAGGCAAGGTTTAAAGGACCTTGTAAAAATTACATGCTCATCACTATTATTTACCTCAAACTCAAGCTGATAAAGGAAAAAAAAAACTACAAATGATCTGCTGAATATTCAATTATAACACGCCATCAGATAAATATATGTGTGTGTATATATAAATACACACACACACACATATATATATATATATAGATACATATACATACACAAACACACACACACACACATACACACACACAAAACAAAACAAACAAAAAAAAAAAACCAAAAACCAAAACCAAAACCAAACCCTGCCCCATCAGGCTCAAATCCCTTTATTATGTTTGGCATTTGTCATATGGTCTCATTATCATCTTACATGACAAAGGAAAATGTTTTAGGATGCTTTCTTTCTTCTATGACACATTGTCAGTAACATTAGGAAAAATAAGAATTTACCAAAATGGTTATCATAGTGTTATTGGAATTTCTTACTAATAGTTGATTTTTTTATATGATAATAAATTGATGGAGGCAAGGTCTAATTTTTACAGAGATAAAACACTGAGAAAGGTATATTGAAACAGAAAAGAGGGAATTAATAAAACTCTGATTTCTGCAACAAGAAAAACAAAGGAGTATAGCAAAATACAGCTTTAATAGTCTGTCTTAAAAAATCCCTTTGTGCTAGTGTGGCTGCTTGCTGAAACATATTTTGGTAGCATTTATGGTCTTTAAAAATGTGTAACTTTTACCTGTGGAAATGATTAACACATAGGTCTACTGCTCATTTGCTGAAGTAACAAAGGAGAAAATTGTATTACTTTTTTTTCCTAGTGGCCTAGAGTTGACATGGAAATAGAGGAGGCAATGTGTGCTTAATATAGCATTTATAGGATTTCATCTTATCTTATTACATTTATTAAGAATGTTTTTTTCAGGAATTTTATCATCTAACAAATTGCATTTCATAATATAAGCTGTTTGCAATGTCCTGGATGGTTGTATCTTGTATCTATGTTTCTCCATAAAAGATCCCAACTGCATTTTGATGGTTCTATTCAGTGCGATTCAAATTCTGGTTTTGAGCTAAATGTCTTAAATTGTATTATTATTATTATTTACCATGAACTATTAGCTTCTACACAGAAATCCCTAAAGTAAAACAAAAAGAACACACAAATCTTTCAAAAGTGCTATTTTTGGAGGAAAAGGGAATCTCTTGAGAATTTAAACTGATTTCACAAAATATCTTTGGTTTTGAGAAGTGTCAAGGTATAGTGGACAGAGATAGGGCTTTTGAGTTGGAAAGTACATTTTGAGTTAGAAAGTAGAGTTTACATTCTATCTCTGACACATATAGTTATCTGATCATAAACTAATTACTTAATCTCTCAGTACACCAGCCAACTATTGGATTATAAATTACAGATGAGCTGCAGGACACCAAACACTTTGAGCATGTATCCATACATCCCTATATTCCCATGACTGCCTTCAAGTCACAGCTAAAATGCCTGCCATCTTTTATGAGAAGCTTGATTTCCCTTAATACTGGTATCTTTCCACTTTTGATTAATTCTAATTTATCCTTTATATAAATATAATTGTTTTTGTTCAATCATATCCAACTCTTTGTAGTCCATTTAGTGTTTTCTTGGCAAAGGTACTGGAATGGTTTTGCCATTTTCTTCTCCAACTCATTTTACAGATGAAGAATTGGGGCAAAAAGGATTAGGTACCTTACTCAGGTAGAAACAACTACTAAGTGTTTGAAGTCAGATTTGAACTTGGGAAGATGTCTTTCTGATTCCAGGTTTGGCACCTAGTTCTGCCTCTCCTTTGGATTGTAAACTCCTTGAAAATAGAGAGTATATATATATATATATATATATATATATATATATATATGCATATATATATATATATATATGACTTTTGTTGTATCTTTGGTGGTAAGCACTACACAGTAAACACTTAATAAATGCTTATTTATTATGGGAAAATGTGAACAAGAATTACACAAAATGAAAAGGCATGAATAGGTAGCATGGTAAAAGGAGTGGTTCTTTTGATACGATAATAGTTCCATTATATTGTTAATGCAATTCACAAAATAAAGGATTAAAGGGATAAATTTCCAGGAATCATCCAGGCTTAAAGTTAAAGAATGTATTTAATACAGAAAATAATTGAAATAGTTTGCTTAAGAAAAAATATAACTTTAGGTAGGAGTCACTTAGATTTTTTTTAAATTTGGAAATTATACAAACAAGCAACACTTAATAGTGACAGGAGGCTTTTCGTGAAAGTATTACTGCCAAAAGAAATGGGACAAACACATTCATCATATGAAATATGAAAGAAATGGGTTTGTGCTCCTGGGAAATAGATTTTGAAACTAAGGAAATTAAACATGCCCAGTGACTCAGAAGGAGAGCTACAAAATCGCTCAGACCACTTTTTTGAAAACCCTGAAAAGGCCTATTTAAAAGCTTGGAAAATAATAACGAAAAGTCTCTGCAACCAACATGACTTTAAATGACAAGCTAATTTACATACACAGCATTTGTCAAATTGTTCCATAAAGGGAGCAAAGTTGTTATATATAAATTTTAAAAAGGGCCCACATGCTATGTTAGACTTGCCTTTGAATAATGTGGATTTTCCACATATTACTTAGCTGGTCTCCCATCTGGAGTGCCTCATTTAAAGCACATTATAGGAGATCTGTTTCCTGGGTTTTCAGAGACATATTTTCAGTAAGACTTGATTATGATTCAGCAGAGACTGTAGCTGGGTCGGAGGGTTTGGGGTATTACTGTCTCCAGCTGTTGGCATACACTTAGTGAACAAAATGAAGCAGGCACATTTATTTAACCAGTGTAACATTTTTCATCATGTGCACAGCTCAGGCACCAAGATTAAATGGAAGCATGAATTGTGCTCTGAATCATAGTAAGTGAGGTGAAAACAATGGAAATGACAAAATGATGAGGGGCCTGTGATTCTTTTTTGCATATATTAATTTGTGCAAAATTTAAAAACCCCAAAGGAGGATTTTCTGAAAGAGATCATTGCAAACTACCTCAGCAACAGTAGCATACTTGGAATCATCGAATTATAAATGAAGGAGATTTTGGAGGTCATGGAATATAGACCTCTGCCATATCCTTACTACAGGATTCCTGACAAGATTTCAAACCCCTTCAGAGAGGGAGACTTAACAACTTGAGGAAGCAATCCATTCTCTTTTCTGAGAGTTGAATTTGTCATAAAATCTTCCCTCTAATTTCCATATGTAGTTCTTAGCCTCCTCTTTTAAGTCAAACACAATAATCTAACCCTTCTACCTGATTGGCCGTCAGAGAACTGTAGGCAGTCATTACATTCTCACTAGTGTCTCTCCTTCAGGTGAAAATTAATCCAATTAATGATGTTTTCTATTTCCCTCTTGCATCCTTCCTAGAAATTCAATTTCTTGTGAGCAGATCTGCAAGAGGTTTTTAATTATTAAAAGATTTCAGGAAACACTTTCACAAAGAAATTCACTTTTATTTTCATAGAGAAAACTCTCAACCCATTAGAGTGACATTTGTCCTAGATATTGCACAGATAGTATTTCTGTCAGTCAATAGTTTTTGCTGAGCATCTCATTCATTGAGAAAAACAGTTAGAATGAAACAATTGTTCTTGCCTTCACCATGAACAAAGACAAGGAAACTATTGAAAAGGTCACAAAAAGAAATTTACAGGATAACTTTATTATATATTGAAAAGGAATAGCAAATTATACAAAATAAATTTGCAATTTCACTTGCAATCATTTCTTTTATTATACTATGTTATGAAAATGTCTCTTTTACTATATTGGATTACTTCTTGTCTTGGGGAGGGGAAGGGGGGAAGAGAGGGAGAAAAATCTGGAGCACAAGGTTTGGCAAAGGTGAATGTTGAAAACTATCTTTGCATGTATTTGGAAAAATAAAATACTATTTTAAAAATGCTTGTTTTAGTGCATAAATCAAAAATAAATATTTTTAACACTAAGTAGAAGGGCATTTATTTTTGGAAGGAAAAAAAAACTTTATAGTGTAAATACCGTGTTATTAGTCAAAGAGTTATAATTTAACCTCTTTATTCATTTCTAAAAGAAACAATAATGGGAAGATAGACAAGCTAATGTTCTCTGTTATTCTAGAAAACTATTTGGAATTCTTATTTTCTCATATGAGAGATGCTGGGTAGGCAATTCATGGAGTATGCTGAGATCTGACATTGATATAAAAAGCAAAAGGTATAATTAAAGTATACCAATAGAAAGCATATTTTCTTTAAAGAACAAAAATCCTTTAAGATAAAGATTAGGGAGGAAAGACATCTTTCCAATGAAAAATTTAAATTTTCTCTGATCTCTCTCCCTTTCTCATCCAACTTCTTTGATTAGCAGAAAAGGTGAAAGGGAATTAGAGGGGAAAAGTAAATGGAAGGTGAACTAAACAATCAAGATCCTAAGTAACATGAATAGATTCCCTTTTATAGTGAATAGAATTCTGTATTTGGAGACAGTGACTTTCATTCAGTACAAGTCATTTAATTTCAGTGCTCTCAGAAACTTTCTGACCTGTCTTTTACACAAACATCAGGCATTTGGTGGCACAGTGAACACAAAGCAGGGGCTAGAATGAGGAAGACAAGTTCAAATATAGCTGTGTGATCCTGGAAAAGTCATTTAATTCTATTTGTCTCCATTTCCTCATCTGTAAAATTTGCTAGAGAAGAAATGGTAAACAATTTCAGTTTCTTTGCCAAGAAAACCTCAAGTGTGGTCCCCAAAAGTTGGACATGACTAAAAACAAGGAACTTGTATGTTTAACATCACAGGCACACTTCATTTTAGGGAATTACATTAACTATGGATATGTGTTTCTCCTTTTGGCAGCTTTAGAATGCTCATTCTTTCTTGTCTCTTCTACTGATCTAAATAAATATCTGAACAGTAAGGAACACTAGACATTTCTGTGGTGAATTAATTCCAATATTCTTACCATGCACATTTTCGTCAATGGATAAATTTTTTAAAATTTTTCAAAGAACTGAATAAATTTTAGGTTTAGTGTATTGTTCTTTAAATTATGAGCTCTTTGAGAGTAGGGACTGTTTTTTGCCTTTCTTTGTATTCCCTAACTCTTGGCATAGTGCCTTGCATGTAAAAAGCAGTTAATAAATGTTTATTGACTACAAGAACCTGAAAGCAGGATGGAAGAATGAAGAAGTTTTTCAGAGAAAAGTCAATAATGACTATAAAATTTAAATCCATTGTTACAAACAATAGACTTCTATTAATATTAAAATGTTTTTAGACTCTACTAATCCATGATAGGAACTTTTTTTTAAAACCCTCTCAAGTAATTTTTTTTTATTTTTCAAGTGAAAAATGATTAAATAAACAGCTTGTCAGAGACAAACTATGATGATGAGTTTCTGTCCTGTGTCAGGACAACTTAATTGGCTTGGTAAATCTCACTGTTCATCTCCTGTCCAAGCAAGAGAAAGTACTACCAGGGAAAATAAATTTAGAAATAACTATTCAGAACAACCTAAATCATAAGATAGTCTGATATCTAAATGGGAAAAAGAAAATCATTTCTAAATGTTTCCTAAATGAAAGAGTTTTAAGGTCCTAAAGAAGATAATATATGGCTCTATGGAATTACCACACACATCTGTAAAAGCCTTTAGATTTTACTTCATACTTTTCACTCTCCATTTTAAAATTTCTGAATATAAGCTCCTAACATGCAAGAGAGATGAAATCTATATCCTTGACCTACTTCCACAAGATTACAAAGATCATGGAATTTCAGAATTGGGAGTGATCCCAGTGATCATATATAGTACAACTCATGTTCTTAAAAAAATCCCCACTACAACACATTTGACAAGTGGGCACCTAGTCTCCACTTTAAAGATCTTCAGTGAAACATTTCAGTTATGCTGCCCATAACCACAGAGCTGGCAATATGTTTGAGGCAGGACTAGAACCCAGGTCTGCATAATTTTAAGACTGGCTGGATTTTTCAAATAATAATTATACTAGTTGACTTTCATTTAAATTTTTTAGATTGCAGACTACCTTACACATCTTATTTTATTTGATTCTTATGACAATTTATTGTAGATATTATTACTCCCATTTTGGAAATGAAGAAACTGAGGTTGAGAGAGGAATATGACTCAGGTCACACACATAAGATCTGAAGCAGAGGTGGAACTCAGTGTTTCTTTCCAAATTCAGTATTTTCTTGCCACTCAAATGAAACAATATGACATATAAAATGTCTATTAATATATGTGAATAACTAGATAGTCAATGGATAGAATTCTAGGTCTAGATATCTTCTTGAGCTCATATCTGGCCTCAGATACTAGCTATTTTATCCTAAAGTCATTTAACCCTGTTTGCCTCAGTTTCCTCATCTATAAAATGAGCTAGAGAAAGAAAATGTAAACCATTCCAGTATCTTTGCCAGAAAGATCCCCAATGGGATCATAGTCAGACACAATTGAAAGGAGTGAAAATAACAACAAATATATATGTATGTTCAGATACATACATGCATATATCAATATATGCACTTCGTGAGACTTTTTGACACCACTAAAACATTATTTTTGAAAAATTGATAGATTCATTCAATAGGAAAGTACTTTCTTTTCTAAAAAATTAAATCCATGAATATTTATATGAATTTTTATATGCATCAATCAAAGAACCAACAAGTATTTGTAAATACCTATTATGTTCCAGGTATTATATACTGTGACACTACTGTCTCTCTCTCTCTCTCTCTGTATACACATATTTACATGTTATTTAATCTTTAAAGGGATCTTATTTTATTACCATCTGATTTATTCATTTATTCAACAATACATATCTATGACTATATTACATATATAGAAGTAGAGCAATAGATAGATGAAATATACATATAGATAGAAGATAGATAATAGATAAGTGGCATACTGGATAGAGTGTCAGGCCTGGAATTAGGAAAATCTGAGTTTAAATACCTCCTCAGATACCTGTATGTATGTGACCCTGGGCAAAGCACTTAATCTCTGTTTGCCTCAGTTTCCTCATCTGTAAAATGTATATAATAATAGCACCTCCTTTCCAGCTTTGTTATGAGGATCAAATGATATAAAAATTGTGCAGTGCTTGCAAATATTTGGCACTATATAAATATTAGCTATTACTATTATTAATGTATAGATGATGAGATAAACATACAGTGTACATACACACACATATATATAACATATGTACTTAAAAAATTAAAACATTTCCTCATAATTAAAATCTTTATTCTTACAAAACTAAGATTGTTTATTCTTTGCATGGGGATAAAGATAGTTTCACACACCAGCTTGGTTTGTGGAATCTGGCAAGAAGAACAAATAGCCTAGTATTCCCGCAGGCTGAGAATCACATGTTTTGGGGGAGGCTAATGATAGCAACTGCTTTCAAAGACATAGGATCCACTTAGTTTTTCTCTAAGTGTAAGCAACTAGCTGTTTCATTACCACTTCCTTCTACCCCAGCCAATGCCAGACTGCTAATGCTTCCTTCAGAGTACTGTCCCTCTTCAACCAATAGCAAAAAAAAAAAAAAAAAAAAAAAAAGTCCATGATGGCCAGCTGCCATCAAAAAAACAAAAAAAACTTCCAAAGCTCATCTTTATCGCTTGCTGTTGACCCTCTCACCTTGCTCTTGCAAGCTGTCCCTGAGTTCTCCATCATTAAATTCAAAAGATTCACATCGGCTTTTATGTTTTCCTAAACCGAATCATCTCCCTGTTCATCCCCCACAGCACTGTCTTCTTCTTGGTTTTAAATCCAACTAATTTGCTCTTGGTTCTGCTTCATTCTCCCACTCCTGCCCTTATGTCTTTTTTTCATACCACCCCTTGTGCTTGGAATAGACTCTTACTTTTCCGTCTGCCAAACTATTCTACTCTGATCTTGAAATTCATTTAACCTAGGAAACCTTAAGGGGGTAGAATCTATATCTTAAACATTCATCTTTGTATTCCCATTAGCTTAGTGCATCAGCAAAATTGGTGCTTGACAAATGTGAAAGGCAAGAAGGAAGGAAAGAAGGAGGAAGGGGCAGGAGGGAAAAAAAAAGAAGAAAAGAATGACTGAATAAGATGAGAATTGGAATAATATTTTTCCCTGATGAGCTTCCATTAAAATGAAAGCTTCCATTGAAATGAAGTTATACTTTTGGGAGATTCACATTTAAATTAAATATACCTATAAGCATTTAATGTGTACAGAGAAGGCACTAAAAGATATACAGTAATTAAAATGCTTTCTTGGATTTTATAATCCAGTAGTTAGAATGCATCATACACAATAACTTGAATAAAATAGAACATGAGGAATGTATGAATTTACTATAAAATATTATTCAAAGTCTGTAGAAAAAAATGACCATTTTCCCCTATTAGGCTATAAGGTAATTCTTCAAGGAGAAAAATGACATTTTAGCATGGCTTTGAAGGTCAGGCAAGGATATCAACAAATGTAGATAAGAGAGGAGGAAAATTATAAATATTCAAGAAGGAAGACAATAGCAACATTTGCTCACTTCTATCTCTTAAAATTAAAATTCTGTCTCTTAAATGCCTTTTTTTTTCTTGATTGCTCCAGTGTTCTTTATTTCCCCTTTCATGGTCATGCATATATATATATATATATATATACATATATATATATATATATTTTAACTTATTACAGTAAGGGACACTATGAGCAAAGAAACAGTAGCAGAAAAACAAAGGACAAATACAAGGAATAATCTGTAGTCAAATTTAGCTGGGTCATGTAATACATGGTAGGAAGTAGAGTGAGAATAGACTGGACAAGGTAGAATAACATCATATTGTAAAGGATCTTAAAAATTACTTAAAAATAATGGAACCACACACTTAAATCTCAATAAAATATACAGCCAATGCTTTAGCCAAGGTCTGAAATTCTCATAAGATTTCTCATGAGTAATCTTATCTGCATTATGTCTACCCTCTCCCACCTTACCTGTTTTTCTTGAAATAATCTTGTGTGAATGTTGTATAAAAGTCTGTTTATTCATATAAAATTAAAATCCCAGAATATATTGGTTCAGCTTCTTTTTATTTATAATATATTCTCTCCATCCTTTCTATTGTCTTTCTTCTTTTCTTTCTTTTTACTTCCTTCTTTCCTTCCCTCCTTCCTTCCTTTTCTCTTTTCCCTTATTCTTTCCTTCTCTCCTTTCTCCCTTCCCTTTCAACCCTCCCTCCTTTCTTCCCCTGTTTCTTCCTTCCTTTTAAATATTTGTTAAATTGGATCAGATGTATTCTGGAATTCATTTTTTCTCAGTCTCCTGGCTTGTTCAGCCTTAATCAGCATAGATAACTTCTTTACTATTGATTTTATTTGAATGAAAGGCATTATTAATGCCTTTAATATATAATAGGGCTGAAAGATCTCTTAGAAGTCATGTATTCCAGCCCTTTGACTTAAAAATGAAGAAATTAAACTTCATAGAAGTTTTATAATTTATCCAAGGTCACATAATGATCTAGTGGCACAGTCAGAATTAGAATCCAGGCTTCTGGATGCTAGGTTTCTTTCTCTCATTTTAGAACAAAACAGGAGATGAAAAGAAAGCAATCTCCTTCCCTCAGAAAGTATACAGAATTTGCTACCATTGGTTAATTACTTTCTATCTATTCATTTTATTCACCTAATTACTTATTCCCAAGTTAGTTAATTAACCACTCCTCTCCCGGGACTACACTGAAGTAAACATTCACCCGGAATGGCTTCTATTTCAGAAGGTGGAAACTTATGCAGTGAGTTTTATGTAAATTTTATTACAAGGCCTGAAGTCAGCCTCCTGAGTAGATATTCAATCCTATTCAGGAGAAAAGGTGCCAAGAAAGAGAAACTTTACAGAACCTGGCATGAAGTAGATAGATCTCATTGTTAGCTACTTTTTAGCTACTGAAAATTTGCATCATGTGTTTTACTCAAATTTTTGTAACAAATTGGTTGTTCAGCCTACACAATGATTTTTGGAGTAATTTTTACTATCAGTTTATGAAATGATAGCTTAAAAAAGCCACTGAAACACTCAGGGCTCCTAATGAGAAAGGTGACAGCTGATAAACTGAAATACAGGGAAAACAACCAATGCAAATGAAAAAGCAATTTTCATGAATTTTGCCCACATGAAGGCAGCTAATGGAGGTGCTACCTTGTTAAAGTCACTTGCCTTGTAAACTGTAGATTTCCCCAACACTGTTCTGCCGTGTAATGTGGTGCCAATATGCACTTCGAGGGAGGGAGATGGACTTGGATAACGTCATTGGTTCAGTCAGACTGGTTTGAAGCTGAAAGAAAAAGCAGGAACATCAAGAAAACATCAATCCATTCACATGACCTAGCAAATGTTTTCATACTGTTTTATGACTTATCAAGGTTTTTTTTTTCCTTCCAAATAAACAGCTGAAAGAGAATCAGAAAATATTTTTGAATTTTTAAACATTATGTCTTTTTTCTCAAACTGGGAGATACTTGATTATTTATTTAAATAAGCACATTCTGCCCCAGGTAATTTGGGCATATTCACCATATCCAAATAATTCCACATCCATGATGTTGCATTTCCTCCTCTTTCTCTTCTTACTCCTCCCCTTTGTCCCTCTACTTCTGAGAACAAAAATCAAATCAACTTTACTAATCCTGGAGAGATTATCAATCAATTCTCCTATGACTTCACCTAGAATTTTTGTAACTTTCCAGACCAAAACTGTACTGCCCAATCACTATCCCCCTACATGTGTTGTCTTCCTTTATTAAAATGTCAGCTCCTTGAGAGTAGAGACTCTCTAACTTTGAACATTTTTATTCTCAGATGCTTGACATATAACAAGGGCTTAATAATGTTTTTCTCATTTATTTCTTTGTTTACTAAATGCCTACTATAATGCAAGACTCAAGAAACAAATGTGATTTAGTAAAAAGGGCTAAATTTGGATTAAGAAATAGAAAAGAGCAACATCCTATAATAAAGAGATTGCAAGTTTGATTTTTAAAAATATGCATGACTCCCTTGCTTGTAGGATTTAGAAATGGAAGAATTATTAGAAATTTTTATTATTAATATTAGTCTAATTAATATTAGTCTAACCCATTAATTTACAAATGAAGAAGTTGAGACCTGATTACTGACTTATTAAAGTTTACATAGAAAGAAAGCAGGGCAAAAGTCCAGTTATCTACTCTTCTACTCCAAAACTTATGACAAGTTCCCATTACTTACCAAGTACCATTTAATCTCTTTGGACTTGTGCCCCACAATTTAGTAAACACTTCAGTCTTATTCATATGCTTCCTGGCATGCAATCTCTGATAGAATCAAGCCTGACTTTTTACTCTCCCCTTTTTTTCAACTTGTCATTTCTATGGCATTTCTCTAACCTCTGGAATCTTTTGTAACCTATTTTCCATTTTTGGACTAGACTCCAGCCACATCTTTGCTTATTGAAATCTTTCTTTCCCTTCAGTTCCTAGCTCATATATCATCACCATCTCCCTTTAACTTTCTCTGATTCTCTCACATAAATTCCCCTTTTTCAAATATTTCAGAATCACAGGAACTCAGAGTTGAAAGGTGCCTTTATTCTAAACCATACTTAGACAAGAATTCTTTTTCTAATATATTTGACAAATGAGCATCCAGTCTTTGTTTGAAATATTCTATTGAGGAGAAAGCTATTATCTATCCCTAAAGGTAGTTGTTGTTATTCAGTCATTTCAGTCATGTGCAACACTTCATGGTCACATTTGGAATTTTCTTGGCAAAGATACTACAGTGGTTTGCCATTTCCTCTCTAGTTCATTTTACAGGTGAGGGAACTAAGGTAAAAGAGGATTTAATGACTTGTCCAGTGTCACACAGATAGTGAATATCTGAAACCAACTTTGAATTCAGGAAGATGAATCTTTTTGACTATAGGCCTGGTACTCTCTCTACTATATCACCCATTGGGAGAAAGCTACTATCACTCTCTCGAGGTAGTGCATTTCATTACATTTACATTTATAATTACATATTTATATATACACAACACAAATATTGATTTTATCTCTTATGTATACTTGCTATGTAACCCTGGACAAATCACTTAGCCTCACTCATTACATTAGCTAGTTTTCTAAGATTATAAATTACAGAGTAGATCCCAATGCACACTTACAGAAGAAATGATCAAACCTGGAACTTCATAAATCAACAAAATTTCAAGTCTAATTTCTATTCCTTTAGAGATAGTAATAATAATTTTTAATGTGCATATTATTATAATATAATTTGAACTGATAAGAACAGACAATAGTCAATGGTGTATGGGATGGGTGCAAGACCCCCTTTCCAAAATTAACTAATCAGAGACATCTTCAGGTACAAAGAGAAAGCATTTATTTAATCCCTGCAGAGAGAAGCCCAGGCACACCTGGGAAGCCATCCCAGCTCCCACCATGTGCTCAGGGAACCTGACCAGCTTCCATCTTGTTGGGGATTTAAAAAACAAGAGTTGAGCCTTTTCATTGGATAGACTAAAAGGACCTAACCATCCTTGACCAATGGTCACCGATATTCCCACAGGTCATTTTACTTCCTGAGGGTCTGATCTTTAGAGACCTCATGACTCCCTGCAACTCAGGGTTCAAGACCTGATCTTCCTGCTCTGGAAATAGGGATCATGTGACTTAGTCTCAAACTGAGAAAACTTCATCCAATCAGTCCCATTTAATGTACATACTTGAAACAAAGTAAAAAATTTTTTTCAGAATAGATATTAGGCTCATAGATATAGAGCTGGAAGATAATTTAGGAGCCATTTACTCTTATTTCTCTCATTTTATAGATGAGGAAAATGAAGTCCCCAGAGATGAAATGACTTTCCCAAAATTCCAATTAAATAGCAATCAACTAATTAGTCAGCAGACATTTATTAAGCTCCTATCTAATACCAGACAATGTGTTAGGCACTGGGAAAAAAAATTAATGAAAATAAATATCTCAAGGAGTTTACATTCTAACATAGGGGACAAATGAATCTATAAGTATATTCAAAAGTGCAATTATACATATGATTATATATTTATGTATATGTAGCACATGTATTAGCATTTTCATTTATCATCTGACTATTTCTTACCTATAATTAGTAGAGAAATGTTCTATTTATAATTATATTGTGTATTTATCATGTCCCTTCTAAAGAAAAGGATTTTATAAGTATATGGAAACAATGATTCTAACTAAACTCATTTCTTTATGATTAATTTTAGAAAGATTTTATTGAACCCAAGTCCTATAATTCCATACACATTATTTGTATCCATCCTTATTGCTACAGAAGAAATGATGAACATAGTCCCTTCTTTCTGGATTTTAATTTTTATCAAAATCTATATGCTTTCATACTTCAAAATTATGTATTCACTCATTTCCCATTATTCACTTGTCTATTCTAAGCAAAACACTAATCATATAGCTAACATATTCACCACTTCTCTCTAAAAATCATTAAGCTAAAATTTATTTATTTGGACTTTAGCTGTTTTTTGGTGTGCTCCAAATAATATGCTTACAACTCATAAATTTAAAAATTCTATGTCATATCTTTTGGCTATTATTACATTACTCCTATTTATGGAAATAACTGCACCATATGATATTATTGATTTGTGTGGTGAAAACATAGCATTAAAAGAAATTATATTTTAGGGTGTAGTTATTTCCATAAGGAACGGAATAAGATTGTATGTCTCTCCTATCCAAACTTTGATTTTTTTCTCCGCCAAATCATAAACCAATAGAAAAAATTCTACACTGAAAACTATCATTCCTCATATAGAATAACAGTGCACTTATATATATTTCATATTTTTACATCTAGAATATGGTACAGCAAAAAATACTTAAAAATTGACAAAATACAAAGTAGAGTTTTTAAAGGATAATGAATGTAATGAGATATGGTTTAAAATGTCAACTCAGGTAGAATGTGAATTCCTATTATCCCAAAGACCTGTCAGACTATACCTCTATGCCTGTGATCCTGTTGCTTTGACAGGCCTTAGAGATGTTTTAAATAGAAGAGGTACCATAGTCCTGACATCCTGTTACTCATCAGCATTGACAGGCAACTGACCTTTAGAACCCGAAGCCACAGTTGTCCTGAGACAAAATAATGACAAAGCTATTTTTCTTATTGGCAAGTACATTTTCTATTGTCAAGGGAAGAGAATAAGCACTTATATTCTATCTACTATGTGCCAGACCTTTTTCAAAGATTATCTAATTTTTCTCCACAACCCTGTGAGGTAGGTGCTATAATTATTGCCATTTTACTGATTAGAAAACTGAGGCAAACAGAGGTAAAGTGACTTGTCCAGAGTCACATAGCTAGTAAGAATGGGAGGTTGGATTTGAATTATAACTCCAAGTCCAGAACTCTAGACAGTGCTTTCCGTCTGCCTTCCTAAAGCAAAAATGTTTGTTAATATGTAGTTATATTTGTATATGATACATTTATGATATCCTAGTATACTTAGCTAAAATGTCTTTGTGATAAAGTGTTTTTAAATTTTTTTAAACTCATGTATTAACTTTAATTACTTAAATATTTAATTCTTGAGAGTTTCAGCATAATGAAGCAAGATGGGTTTAAGACCTGGCTCTTCTTTCTTCTTCTATAATTTTGGGCAAATTACTCAACTTTTCTGACCTGAGTTTCTTTAACTATAGAATTATTAAGGTCCCCTTAAAGTTCTAAATTCTATGATCCTAAAAAGTTAACTAATCATCCTGAATAATTTTCATTTTCAATGCCAGATCCTATAGTTTGGTCAATAACATCTCTGTATGTCGTGAAGGTAAGATAGAATCTCAGTGAATCTTTTGCCTAAAGTCTATCCTTCTTTCAAACCTTAAATACTTTATAACTTTTAGTGTGCTTACTTTGATATACTATGTTTTAGAGCTAGCTCTATTGGTGTATTATCTAATTACAAGACTGCATACTAGATACAGATGATGGTTCAGTAGATAGAACTTTGGACTGGGAGTTAAGACCTGACTTTAAATATGGTTTTATATGCTTACTTAGCTGTGCGATCATTGAAAAGTTTTTAAAAATTTTTTTTTTTGCTTCAGTTTCCCCATCTATAAAAAAAATGGAGATAACAACAATACCTAACTCCTAGAATTGCTGTAAGGATTAAATGAGACATGTGTACATGGCATATTGAAGTTGCTTTATAAATATTGGTTATTATTACAATTTTCAGACATTTTTTCTCATGTGGTGGTGAGAATTGCTTTTTCTTTCTTTCAGGGATCAGTGCCCTAATTATCAAGATCTGATCTTAGGAAAAAATATGAAAAGCATACTTATACATATTAGCATTTTTAAGATTAAAAATACTGGTAGTGTATAGAGGAGAAAGCATTTGAGAAAAGAGAATCAAAGGGGTTTGACTTTGCTGAAATCAAAATTTCTGATTCTGATTTGCTAAAATCAAACCCTATTCTCTATCTTCATATTGGAAAGCAGGCTCTGCCTCAATAATTTCTTAAAAGATTATTTTGAAGAAAGAAGGACAAACAGAAGATAATGAAGAATGAAGATAAAATCGCTGGTTTCTAAAAAAGCTGAAATGTCATTTTACACATTTTCTCAAAATCCCAAATAAATATTTCCAATATTTCCTTCATATTTAAAATGGTTTGGAAATTACATTCAGGAAGAAAGAAACCCATGTCTAATTATAATAACAGAAAGAGAAACTATGAAACTCCCAATTTTATAATCCCTAGTGGCATAGAAAGTACAGGCTTAAAATATAAAAACAGATCGTTAATTAATGCCAGCAACACCACTTATGAGTACTAATTAGTCCACAGTGCTATTCTTTTTACCATACTAATCACAATCCTGTCTATATGTCATTCTATTCCCTCTTTTAAAATGAGCAGAATTTTTTTCTGTATATAATATATAATCACTAATTAAACTGATTTTTCTTATAACACTAGAGAGCTCTGCATTCATTCCACTACAATTCTCTTTTACTTTATTCCTTCTTCATTTAATTGTGCCATTTTTAAGAGAAATATTGTTCTTCTCCAAGTTACTTACGTCTCCTCTTCCCCTGTCCAAAAGAAAGCCAACAATAGAGATTCTTGTTTTTTGTTTTTTGTTGTTGGATAACTAACTAAGCACTAACTGGAGACCATTTGAACTTAATTTTTCACTTTTATTTTAAAAGCTTTCTACTACTTCTCCTGCAAAACCATTCCAAAACCTCCTCCTTTGTTCCTCAGTTTTTCAACTCTTTCAACCTCTTGGTCATTTAAAAATCTTTGCCTTTTATTCCTTCATCTTTTCTATTTCTTTTTTCTTCACTTCCAAGCAAATTCAGAGAAATAGGAAAGATACTTTCATTATAGCTTATCTCAGATAGCCTTTGGAACAGGAATTTGAGGAAACATTTGCCTTGGAATCAGAGGACTTAAGTTTGAGAAACATCTATAGCAGTTACTACCTATATGACCCTATGCATTTTACTTCTCTTGGACTTAGTTTCCTCAATTGTAAAATGAGGATAATATTTTCACTATCTACCTCATAATGTTATATGTTATAATTATTAGTTATTGAACTAATGTTTTTAAATTTTAGTTAATAATGTTTACATTTAATATAATATTTACATTATGTTTCATAAACCATAAAGTGAAAATTTAGGAGACAATACGGGAGAGGAAAAGAATGAATAATTTGGAGTTATAGAATGTTAATTGAAATCCTATTTGGACAATTTTTAAAGTGACTTCAGACAAGTCACTTAAGCTTCTTTGATCCCTGTGTATTAATTGTAAAATAAAGAAGTAGAATCAAATGATTTCTGCCTTCTTTTTTATCTCCAGAGATGTGATCAAGTGAACATATGCTTGATTGAGTGACATCACCTTCCTTAACCTCCTGTCCCCTCAGACTGGAAAGCTGGAAGGGGAGTACCAAATTTTTTATGGAGGATATTAAGTGGCTTTTTGGGGTCACTCCATTCTAATATGCCTGGTTTCAACTTCATAGAACAACATGCTTCTATGTCAACTACCCCATGTTTTACATCTTATCCCCTTTTTTCCTGCTTCCTTATGTTTGTTGTCTTTTCCCATTACACTCTAAGCTCCTTGAGGGGGGAAGGACTGCCTTTCTTTTTATTAATCATGTTTCCAGCACTTAGCATGGTAATAGGAATACAAGTGCTTAATAAATGCTTATTGGATTGGATTATATATAATTAATTCTACTATAATTACTCCTTATCTTTTTTCAATGAGGTTCAGATTAAAATGGTTACTATATTATTATTCTTTATTTTTAATAGTCTATGATTGGGTAAAGTTATATATTAACTACTTTTTATAGTTTAAAGAAAAGAGAATGAAAGCTGCCTTTTTTGATAGCTTACTGAAATAGTCCTTTGTATAAGAGGAAGGGAAAAGGAATAAATAGTAATGTAGAGTCTAATGTATATCAAGCATTTTGCTGTTATTTTTAGAATATTTTTACAAACCATTATTTCAGTTGATTCTCAGAACAATCCTGCAAAGTATATGATTTTATTATTCCTACTTCACAGTTGAGAAAATTCAGGCAAACAGGGTAAGTTACTTGCCCAGGATCACTCAACTACTAAGTATGTGAACCTGGATTTGAACTCAGGTCTTTCTGACTCCAATCTCAGGACTCTATTCATTAACTATCCTTGATATAAATTCAGGATCAGAAAGAATAGCAGAGATGTCTCTATATGATCCTGTTTTCCTCTCTTAAGCTCCTATATGGTGAAAGCTTTTCATTATGTATAATTTGGAAATTGAGTATTTCATATGGTTACATCTATTTAGAAGTTATTCTTAAGCTGTCATGGATCAATTTTTAGATGTTAGTGATTCTATATAATAGTTCAGGCTATGATAATGGTCTAGTTTTAGCATAAGTTCATCAGGTGAATTCTCTAGAATATCTTGGGGTATGTGTAAGAAGGGGAGTATCAGTCAATAGATAGCAACAAGTAAAATTATTAGACCATATCTTGTTAGATGTTCTGTAGGTATTCAATTTTACAACCTCTATCAATTTATGGTCCAGTTTCTATGAGTTTTCTTTGCCATATATATGTTGCTCACTAAACCTAGAAACCTTCAAGATAACCACTTTATAAATCTGTTGACAATATTCTAGTCTTTAGTTGTCATCAAAAATTCCTCTTTTTCCACCCCCCCAAAAAATAGCCATTTGTCTGATAATTCCTGGTTGACATATGGTTGACTAGATTCATACAGATGTAGATTATGAAAGAATTCTGAATCTATTGCTTTAGTCTAGTAATTTCATAGACTTCTTTTACAATTTAAATCAGTTTTGGTGATTTAAGGGTCAAAACTACCTTATCCCATTTTAGCTAGCAAGTCATAACTAGCTGAAATCATAATCCCATCATTAGATCACTTAAGGATCATAAGATTGTGTAAAAGTCTTTGAGAATCAGTTGATGCCATAACATTACATTAAACAAGAGATATATCCCAATATGGTATAGGATTTCATTATAGGACTTCTGGGTTTTATATGAACATGATGGAATAGTTGGAATGGGAAATTTTTCCAGAAATCAGAGTATGTGGCTTTCTGGTATATCATTGGGAAGAAGAGGTTTCAATTTTGGCCAGGGCTCCTTCCCCTCCTTTACCGTTTGATAAGAAAAACATTTTATGATATCCAAGGCTCCAGAGGATGTTAGAATTACCACCTTTCCATTAGTATGACAAATGACACCCCCAGATCGACTGTTAGCAATGTTTGAATCATCAGGAACCAAGTACAGATCAGATATAAAGTCATTGTGACTAAAAGGATTATTTTGAACAACTCATAAATAAAAGAAAAGGCATCCTAGAAATGAGGAGTTATTCATTTACCATATGTGCTTTCAAAATCTAAGTTCACTTTGTCCTGTGATCCATATATACTGGTGAAAGAATATATCATAGATATAATCAGGATGCTTTATAGTTACCATGTTTAGTGTAACATCTTAGTAAATATCCCTTTTTTTTAAAAAAAACTCCTTGAGAGGAGCAAAGCCAAGATGGAAGAGTAAAGGCAGGAAGTTACTCAACCTGTACCCCCAAATCACTCCAAATTTCTTTAAATAATGACTCTAAACAAACTTTAGAGCATCAGAAACACCCAAAAAGATGGAGTAAAACATTTTCCGGCTGAAAGCAACTTAGAAGCTCAACAGAAAAGGTCTGTGATACCAAGGTTTAAGTCCTGTGTGCAGTCCAGGTGCAGGGTGTGCCAGCTGGACCCAGCCCCAGTCCTCTCCCAGGCCCAGGTTCTGAATCAGCGGCAGTCCTGGTGGCTTCCAGACTTCTCAGCTCAGAGATACCAAAGAAAACTTGGAAGGTCAGCAGAAAAGATCTGTAGAACCAGAGTGGGATCACAGAGTGCAATTTCAACACAGCCTCAGCCCCAGCCCAGGCTTAGAACCCAGAATTAGTGAGGTAGGACCTTTAAATCAGCAGCAGTGTTGGAGGCTTCTGGACCTTTCAGGCTGGGAACACCAGGGAGGACTGAAGATCATTGGAGAGGAGCTCTGGCAATAGGATGGGAGTCTGGTGTGTGTTCTCAGAGGAGGCCTGTTCGGCAGAGCCCCGGGCCCTACCAGCACACTGGATTTTATAACTACAGTGGGGTAGGGACACACCTAACCACTCCAGGGCAGGAAAGAGTACTTGTGATCAGATTCTTTGAAGGATCTCTGAAAACAGCTGCACAAAACTCCTGAAGTGTGGTACAGTGCACCCCACACCTGGAAAGAGCCCTATTTTAAAAGAGTTAAAAGACAAGTAATAGGCTAGGAAAATGAGCAGACAACAAAAAAAGTTTCTGACCATTCAAAGTTATTATGGTGATAAGGAGGATCAAAACATATTCAGAAGATGATAACAGATTCTACATCCAAAGCCTCCAAGAAAAATAACAACTGGGCTCAAGTCATGGAAGAGCTCAAAAGACACTTTGAACATCAAGTAAGAGAAATAAAGGAAAAATTAAGGGAAAAAATTGAGAAAAGTTCAAAAGAAAATACAAAAAGCTAAGGAGGAGAAGAATGCCTTAAAAGCAAAATTGGCTAATTGGGAAAGGAGGTACAAAGACTCTCTGAGGAAAATAATTCCTTAAAAAACAGAATTGAGTAAAATGGAAGCTAGTGACTTTATGAGATCAAGATACAATAAAGCAAAACCAAAAAAAAGGAAAGAAAAAACAGAAAAAAAGTGAAATATCTCATTGGAAAAACAACTGACCTGTAAAATAGATCCAGGAGAGATAATTTAAAAATCATTGTTCTACCTAAAAGTCGTGATCAAGAAAAAGGAGCCTAGACATCACCTTATAAGAAATTATCAAGGAAAACTGTACTGATATTCTAAAAGTAAAGGGTAAAAATGAAATTGAAAGCCTCCACCAATCATCTCCTGAAAGAGATCCCAAAATGAAAAGTCCCAGGAATATTATAATTAAATTCTGGAACTCCCAGGTTAAGGAGAAAATATTGCAAGCATCCAGAAAAAAAAATCAAGTATAGTGGAGCCACAGTCAGGATAATCCAAGATTTAGCAGCTTCTAATTAATCCTAATTAAAGGATTGGAAGGCTTGGAATATGATATTCCAGAGAGCAATGGAACTAGGATTGAAACCAAAATCATCTACTCAGCAAAACTGAGTATAATCCTTTAGAGGAAAAGGTGGTTATTCGATGAAACTGAGGATTTTATAAGCATTCATGTTGAAAAGACTAGAGCTAAAAGAAAAATTTGATTTTCAAATGTAGATTCTGGAGAATCATAAGGTGATAACCAGGAAAGTGAAATAAGGGACTTAATAAGATTTATCTGTTTATATTCCCACATGGGAGGATGATATTTGTAAGTCATTAGATGTTCTCATTATTATGACAGTTAAAAAGAGAATATATAGACAGAGACCATGTGTGTGAGTGGAATATGAGGGATAATATATATATATATTTAAAAATGATGAAATTAAGGGGTTAGAGAAGAAAGTATTTGGAGAAAGAGGAAGAGATAAGTGTAATGGTGCAAGAAAAAGCCTTTACAATGGAGGATAATAGGAGGGGGAAGTGGGAGAAAGGAGAGTGAATGAATCTTACTATCATCAGAATTGGCTCAAATAGGAAATAACATGCATAGTCAATAGGGGTGTAGAAATCTATTTTATCCTGCAGTAAAATAGGAGGGGAATGAGATATGGGAAGGGGGAAGGGTGATAAAAGAGAAGGCAGATTAGGGGAGTGAGCAGTCAGTAGTAAAACTTTTTTGAGGGGGAACAGGGTAAAAGGAGAGAGAGAGAATACATGAGGGGAAATACAATTAGCAATAGTAATTGTTAAAAAAATTCAAAATAATTTTCTCTGATAAGGTCTCATTTCTCAAACAGAGGGAGCCTGAGTTAAATTTATAAGAAAACTAAGAGCCATGTCCCAATTGATAAATGATCAAAAGTTATGAAATGTGCCCAAAGGGCTGTAAATTCAGGCATATATTTTGACTAAAAACATTACTGCTAAGCATGAATACCAAAAGAGGTTTGAAAACAAAACAAAAAAAAACAAAAAAAGAAAATGGCCTATATGCACAAAAAATTCATAGCAACTCTTTTTTAAAAAATGGAAATTGAAGGGATGCCCATCAATATGGGAGTGGCTCAATAAACTGTAGTATGAGCTCATGACATTATCATTATCTGGGAAATAATGAGCAAGATGCTTCTGGGGGGGGGGAGAAACACCTAGAAAGCCCTTCATGAACAAAGTGAAATATATAGCATTCAAAATAATAGCAATATTCTGGGATGACCAACTGTAAATGACTTTGCTATTCTTAGTAGTACAATTATCCACAACTATTTTGAAGGACTTAAATGTTGAAAAATCCTATTCATACCCAGAAAAGGAACTAACTGATTGTATCTGAAGACAGAATAATACATTCACTTTTTCTATCTCTCTTTCTTTTTAACTTAATTTTTCTTGAAGGGTTTTATTTTCATTAAGGTTGGAGATCTATGTTTTCTTTCACAACTTGACTTTTATGGAAATATTTGGCATAACTTCAAATGTGGTGTCTCAATTATGGGTAGGGATAAGGGAGAGAATTTAGAACTCAAAAATTTTAAAAACAAATGTAAAAAATTGTTTTGAATATAACTGAGAAAAAACATTAAATAAATAAATGAATTTAAAGTTTTTACTACAATGAAAAAAATTTAATCTCCTTGAATCTGGCTAATTTGATTCTCACTTGAAAATCCTGAAGAGATACACAGTGGTGGTGGTGGTGATGAGTTTAGGTCAAGTGTATTAGAAAATCATTTATGGAATCAAGGTTAGCCTTAGAACCTTAAAGGATTTATAGCTAACCATTAACTCTAGGAATCTAATGCTGTAGTGGGAATGGGACTTGGAATAAGGATTCTCATTGTTTACATGTTTTTCAATTAAACTGAACAAATGCAATGACTTGACTCAATTATTAGTCTTTAGTATTGATTGATGAAGTAAAGTTCATTTATTCAAAAAAAGTTTTGTAAGTTTTTGGCTTATCATTTATTCTCTAAAAATTGTCAATATCTTTCTCCTTTTTGATAAGGAAATGTTAATCTTTCTAAAACTTTGTATAATTACAAGATGATGAGTTTTCCATGTGATCAAATATTCTTGTGCATAGGTCTATTTTATGGATTTTCAGTATATGGTATGCTATGCTGGAACGCTTTGAAGAAGTCAACAAAGACTATATATGTTACAGCATTTTCAAATACCTTATTCAAAAATTATTGTGGAAATAAATTATTCCTTAGATTTCTGGACCCTTTTTGGTACACTTGTTTTGTTTTTCATTGAATCTGTTGTTTTTTCTAGACTTGTAGAATTTTTTTTTTTTTTGTTTTGCTTTTTTGCTGAGGCAATTGGGGTTAAGTGACTTGCCCAGGGTCACACAGCTGTTACGTGTCTGAGACCAGATTTGAACTCAGGTCCTCCTGACTTCACGGCTGGTGCTCTATCCACTGCGCCACCTAGCTGCCCCGACTTGTAGAATTTTTAATCATATTAGCAGTGAATCTTTTTTTATAAACTTCATAAACCCAAAGTTTTACTTTATTTGTATGGGTCATTGATGTTTTCATCTTTTGGAATTCCTTATATTAAGAAAGTTGAGATCTGTATCATATCTAAGAAGCTGGATTTGTTAATAATTCATATTTCACTGAGGAATATTTTTAATATTCTTATCTGCCACTTTTTAGTTTGCAGAGAAACTTGAGCTTTATTCTCCTTCCTTGATGCAATTTGATTTATATTTCAACATTGTTCATTATATTAACAGTGCATTTTCTGTCCTCATTTGCTGCAAATCACATTTTTGTTGAATTGGCTTCTTGCAACTATATGTATGAGGAGAAATTTTCCTTCTTCCCAAGTTCTCTCTGTGATTTCTTAGCAAAGCCTCTATAGTATGTATATATATATGATATATATACACATATATACATATATGTGATATATATATATATATATATTTATGACGAATCCTTTATTTTGTTCTTTATTTTCTTTTGCTTCCCTACGTATCGACTCTTTAACCTTTTAATTGCTAATTAAAGGACTCTAGAATTACTGGTGTGTTTTTGATTCCTGCTTTCTTTTCCACATATTTCTTTTTTGTTGCCTTTAATTGGGCAACATGTCATTCTGATTTTATACTGCATGTTCCAACTAGATAATGATATAACCTTCCAATGTGTCTCCATACTATATTCTTCAAGTGCTCTCTCATATCTCTTCAATCTTGGTACTTTTTTCACCTATCCTGAGAGATATTCCTTGGTAATTCTACTTTTCTTCCTATGTTTCTTACTATGCCAACATCTGCCATATGTATTTCTAGGTACAAGACTGGGAATTTTTTTTTATAATTTTAATCAAATATTGATGTATTTTTTATGATGAGTACAAAATCTTTTTATTGGAATTTCTTTGGCTTTGTATAATTGGTTTGTTAATTGGATGGATGATGTTTAACAGAAGGAGCTTTTTAGAATTCTAGGGTTTGCCCATTTCCTTTTCAAAATCTTTTGAAATATTGATGCTATTTTTATCATTTATTTCATTATTATCATTTCTGAAATTTTACATAATGTGAAGATTCTCAATGACTTCCTGACTTTCAACTTTTTTCTTAAAATTTTAATAACTCTTCAATATCATATCTCATTTCTTATCTAATTTAAGCTTAGGGATGATGTTTCTTTTTTCTAATTATCCTGAATTGATTGGCATTATGTTGTATGATTATAAGCAGAGAGGACTATTGATAAAACACAAAATGAAATACTTGCTGTGATTTAAATTTTGAGATCTAGTTTCAATTTTGTTATAATATAGTACTAGGACATAAGTAAGTATTCATGTCTTTAGACCATTTTATGCATGCTTATAGTTTGCCTGATTTAATGGTCAGCCACTTCTACACTCAAGTCTTCTTGATTCCTGGCCAGCACTTAGCACTGTTCCTGGAACATTGAAGGCACTTAATATATGTTTATAGTGTTGAATTGGAATTATGAGCCTCTATTTCAAGGTATAATCTCTACATCAAGATATAAATACTGACTCAATTCTTCTCGTCATTCAGAAAGTTGAGAAGGAAAAAGGTCCAGTTTGTTACTTTAATGGACAAATTAAGTAATGAAGGAGTAAAGTAGAGGTCATATAATTATAGAGTTTGAACCCAAAGGGGCATTATTAGCCATCTAATTCAATAGATGTGGGGTGGTGTTTGAAGAAATAGGCTCAGAGACTTTAATGATTTCCACAGTCACAACAATAGTAAGTGGAAGAGAATTCTAAATCTATAGATCTTTCCATGATATATGATAGATTTTTTTGGTATAACTTAATATTTCATAACAGAGATGCCATATCATCTGTGAACAATATTGTTTTTGGCAATGATAGTTCTAATTAGACTTTTTCATTCTTTAAAAAATGGTAGTTTACCTGGAGAGTAAAGGATGGAGCAGTATTTATTTATTTCCAGGAGGGAAAATGTTCAAAACCTTGGTGGTATCAGGATATAGATAGCATCAAGTATGACAAACAACAAAGAAAAAAAAATTCTTTTCTAGGCCAATGCCATCAACTTGTCTCACAGCTATCAGCTTGATTGAATGAGAGATATGTCATCTGAATGCCAGATCTTTTGATATGCATGCTTTGTTTCATACCATTATATAGTAGGGACTTAAAGCCCTTTTGAGGCTGAGCCAAGTATCTGTCTCCCTGAAAGTTATTTCTAGTCTCAGAATGATTATAAAAGAAAGCCCAAAGAAAAGAGAAAAAAACACAAAAAAACCTGAACTGTGATTTAAAGGGCTTCAATAAAGATGCTGAACATAATACATTTGTTCTTTACAGCTCCCAAAGACTACTATGGTTACTTTGACAGAAAAGGAAGGAAAAAAAGAAGAGGTGGGAGATATTTGGAGGGATTTGGCAAGAAAGGAAGAAGAAAAGAAACAATACTTTTGTAAAGACAATGAGATTAATATGTGGGATCTATTATATCATTTTATACTTAAGAAACAGCAGTTGAAATTTTTGACTTAAAAATCGTCCAAAAGCCTCCCCCATCCTTTTAATTAATATTTGAAAATAAATTTTATATTGAGAGTCATTAAAAAAAAAGATCATGACTGTACTTTATCTCATGTTTTGTAGTGACAAGAGAAATCTATAGATACAGACACACACATGACAAGATTTCATTAATCCTGGCCAAATTGCTAAAGTAATTGAAATCTATTTTACTTATCTCATACTTATGACTCCTCTTGCCTCCTAAAATTTTTCTTCAATTCCTATTTTATCATTCTACCTTCTTGCCTCCCAAAATTTTTCTTCAGTTCCTTCTTTTACTATTCTACACTTTGGAAATTTAATAAATACTTCAAAGTAATCAGATCACATGAAGTCTTATTGACTTTATTACTTTCTGCAGTATTTAAATATTATAAATGAGTGGGGATAACAGATTTGCTAATTTTCAAGGATACTCAGAAACGATCTGCTAGGACTCTTATGTGAAGTATTGATTCCTTTCATCATGTGTCTTATTAGTTGTCAACCGACAAGTCCTATATTTCTTTAGTAATGGGTATATTCACTACCAATGAGGCAGGTTATTCTATTTTGTACTGTCAAGTCAGATTGAGCCAAAAATCTTTCTATTTATAATGTCCATTTATTTATCCTTGTCCTACTTTGAAACTAAATCTAATTCATCTCTTAAATCACAACCTAAATATTTTAAGACTACAATAATGGATGGTAACATGGCAGAGTTGAATTATCATAGAATCAAAAGTCAAAGAGTCTGGATTCAAGTGTTGGTTTTGCCACATCATTTATCCTGCAGAAGTCATTTAACCTATTTCTGTTTTATCCTCTGCAAAGCGAGAGGGTCTTTTCCAGACATAAATCTATTAACTTGGTACATCATGCTACATTATAGAGTGCTACATCATAATTTAGTTAATGAAGCCTGCTTTTAGAGTTACTGTTTCATCTGTTAGTATCTCACTTTATAATTTAACATTTCTATGAACTAAAATGTGGATAAGCAGTATTATCAGAAAGCTATGCTATGAATTTGACATTAGAAAAACTGGTTATTTAATTTATTTGGTTATAGAGGTATTTGGTCAATTGTAATAATTTTCCAATTCAATATCCAAATATTAGATGAAATATATGAACAGATTGAGTATGAAAATGAATAATGACTTAAATTAATCAAGACCAAGCTTGCAAATTCTTCTAATATGAAAATTTATTCAGCTTTGGGATCAACAAGGTTCATTTAAATGGAAAATGAGACAAATTACATATATACTACTTTTAATATAAGTAAATAAGAATATAGGTAATTTAGCAACTGGATAAAACAATAAATATGAAGATGATCCTTTTCTTTATTCAGTAAAGAACAGTAGGCTTTGATTAAACACAGCCTCTTTTTTCTCAGTTTCTGGATAAGGATATAGTACTAGTTTATTAAATTGCTTTGGAATTTTCATCCATAAGTACCATGAGCATAGAAGTTGAATGTCATTATATTGGTTAGTTTGATGTAGGTTATTTTATTCAATCAATATTTTCCAATGAAAAGGAAAGATATTTTCATAACCTATAAGTAGAAAATTTTAAAGGAGTAAAATACTTGTAATTGTAAATTCTGTAGCTTATTCAAATCTGGCTACATCAAAAAGTACTTATTATGTATAACAAATACTGTATAGGCCCTGTAGGAAATGCAAAATCAGTATAATATTTATATAAGAGATGCCTGATGAAAAGATATTATATTTCTCTATTTGAATTCTATCCAGAAACCTTTGGAAATTAGTTTGCAGGACATCTCAGCATGTGAAGATCAACTTTTTACCTTCATGCATCCTGGTCACAATATATCAAATTGAAGTTTAACTTAAAAAAATTAAAATGAGGAAAACATTAAAAAACCTTACATGTTCTATAAGGGTATCCAGCATAGTAACATGCATCTATGTATAACTCAGAGTATGAAAATCTAGATTAAAGAACCAGAACTGAAACAAACTAGACAACTCATTACATTTCTGTGAGTTGTTTTTGTTGTTGTTCAGTCATTTCCAACTCTTCGTGACTCCAATTGGGGTTATCTTGGTAAAGATACTAGAGTATTTTACCATTTACTTTACCAGTTCATTTTACATATGAGGAACAGAGGCAAACAGCATTGAGAGACTTGCCTAGGGAGACATAGCTAGTCATTGTCTCAGGTTACATTTAAACCTGGAAGATGAGTCTTCCTGACTTTAGGACTAGTACTTTGTCTATTGTACCACTTAACTGTGCTTTCTGAGTATCTGAGTATTTTTATATAATATGGATTTGGTATTATTTAGTTTATTTATATTATGGCAGTTATGATGAAAATTATTTGCAAAACTTAAATTACAACAACATTTGAACAATCTATTGATTATAATCTCACAATAAAGTAGTTATTGAGTCAATTAATATTTTGTAATAGCCAAATATGCTTATTGAATTTAATTGTTTAACCTAACATCTCAGAAAACCCTGCAAGAGCTATCTATAATAAGTTGTAGTCCAAGAATTATGTATTTGTTCTAAGCAGGCTCCTCTGTTGGCATGAACACTTTCTTAGAAGGTTACTATCTATCTTCCTGCTGGCATGAGCTTTACAACTATAGCACAAAGAGTCAAATAAACAGGTTATGGGACTCTCTACTTTTACATGCACTCTACAGGAAACTTCATTATGGGAGAGAAAATGTGCCATTGACATGGTTACTGGGAGCCTAACAAATCAAGTGCTTTACTTTTTATTTTATTAAAACATCCTGGACAAGAGGTATTCTTTCTCCCAGAGACTGATGAGGTGAACAATTTACTCTCATTAGATATCTTTTGTAAAACCTAAATAATCTGACATTTATAGAAATGTTTTCATAATTTCTCAATGGAGAAAAGGAGAGAATCTGGAACTCAAATTTTTAAAAACAAATGCAACAATATTGTTTTACATCTAAATGGAAAAATAAAATATTTAAGAAAAAATAAAACTTAAATGAATCAATGTTCTAAGATGTGTAAGATCACCACCTCTATATTTAAGGTGAAGATGTGTTCTAAATAATTATTGAAGAATTCATTCTAAGTGGCCTTTTCACAATTTTCCAAGAAAGAGTGATAGGATCTCAGAACTCTTACAGTAGTTGAAAAGGGCAAATTAAATTTGACACAACTGTAGGCACACTAGGAACCTACCAAGTAAAAAGGATAGAAGACATTCAGGCAAAATGCTTAAATAAAGAAAGGAAGAAGAAAAGAAAGGAAGGAAGGAAGAAAAAAGATAAGTATTGGACTATGGTGGTAAAATTAATTTAAGTAAATCTACTTATGTAAGACAGTTAATGGTATGGAGAAGAATTACTGTAGGAGTTCTCTGCAGAGCAAAACCAAAGCAGATGCAAAGACCTGAGAAATGTTTTTGTTTGTTTGATTTGCTTTGTTTTATTCCTTTCCAACCATTCCTTAGATTAGAAGAATTTTTCACTGTTATGGTATAGTATAGTACAGAATTTTCTGTGAATTATGAACCAGTTTAGCTGAATTTTGAAACTCTCATGACTTGGCTGGCTATAAGATGATGAATTTGTCAGACACAAAAACTTTTGAAAGCAATCTAGTCACTTACAGAATGGTACTCATGTCATTGGTCAAATACTTCTATCAACCCCATTACTGATTTTTTGTTAATTCAGGTCAATGAAAAAAAAACATAAAAGGAAGGAAGAAAGAAGGATAAAGAAAGAAAGAAGGGAAGAAAGGAAAGAAGAAAGAAAAAATGGAAGCATTAAACTGTGGTGGTGAAAGCTCTAGATTTGGAGTTAGTGGACCTAGATTCAAATTCCAATTTATGATCTTGAATTAATTGCTTAACTTTCTTAGTCCTCAGTTCCTTTATATGTAAAATAAAGTGCTCCAATCGTTACCCATTCTAGATTCTATCCTAACTTCTTCCAAAGGTAAGAGATTGGGCAAAGGGTAAAGCCGTTAACAAGGGCATCTCTTATAAACAAGGTATAAATGTCATGGATAAAAATGAAAGTAACCACAATAAAATTGAAAATAAAAGCTTTTTCTCCCACTGTCATAACCTACTTTGAACATTACTGATTTCCTGTGCTGTTATACTCAGTGCACAGATCTATTGAGAGGAAATCTCTTATTTAAATGGATTTAGAATCCTATCAATTATGGGAACAAACTCTGCTTTGTAATGCTAGGGTGGTTGAACATTAATTCCAGTGGACAGTACTGTGAATAAATAATAGAGCAGTCATGAATAATCAGTGGGAGACTGGTTTAATGACCAGGGCTTAACTGTTAATTTTTTTTCATTATTTACCTCTTTGAATACACCATAAATGAAGTGTTAAAACATATCACTCCCTCCTGGACAAATGTATCTTTGGTGAGCATTTTTTTCTTTATGCAGTGAATGGATTACGTCAATATTTTTTCATTGGAAGTCAGCTGTCAGAATCTTAAACTCAATGAGATCTAATCATACCAAACATGATGTGAATAATCAGTTTCCTATTTATTAAATGGTGATGAGCTCCTAGTAGTTACAATACTTTGCTACAAATCCAGATTCCTTGAGTGTAGGCTGAGGGAATTACGTTTTTTGAATTCTAAGATGCTTTTGCAATCAAATCTGTCTACTGGAAAATCAACTACTTAAACACAAGGCACAGAGTAATAAATTATTATTTTTGCTACCTTCATCATTTCTTAGAAATACATATTTGTGATAACTATAACAGTAATTATATATAAACTTCCAAATAAAATTATGTAAATCTCACAGAAATTACTAATGAAGACTGAACTGATGGAGTCCTCAGTCTTGTCTTCTCTAGGCCAAAACATCCAGGATTCTTCAACTAATCCTTTTAATGACATAATTTCAAAGTCTTTCATTAGCCTCATCAACTTTTCTTGGATGCTTCTTATGTTATTAATGTGCTTCCTCAAAATGCTCACCAGAACTGAAAACCACATTCCAGATATTGTAGGATCATGGGACTCTCACCTCCATATTTCTGTATACCAGGTCTCTTTTAATTTAATCAAAGATTGATTTATCTTTAGAGACTTTTTTTAATTACACTTGACATTTTACACATATTTTTCAGACAATGTCCTAGCTATTCCAACTTCTTCAAGGTTCAATTTTATTAATCTACTTCTTCCTCTCTAGGTTTAAGTTTCCTTTCCTACAAAATATAAGGTGTTGAATTAAGGAATTTCTATGAATCTTTTCAGCTCAGAATGTCATGATTTTAGGAATTTTTAAAAGATCATAGGATCTTTTAAAAGAATTACCTTATTGAAGTTAATACTTTTTTTTCAAGTAACATCTTGTACTCAATTTACTAAAGAGGAAATAATTTAAAATAGTTTGACTTCTTCTGAAGCTTTCCAAAAGAAATAAAAAAAAATATGACTCTAATTTATCACAAGAAACATGCATTTAGAAATATCTGTCTTATATAGATATATAATTATTTTTATAGTATATAATACACAGTATTCATGCATATATGTGCAATATACACACATATTAGTTAGTGTAGAGATAAGCATAGAGCCACTATCTCCTGGCTCCTAGGCTATCACTTTTTTTTTTTTTTTTGCTTTTTGCTGAGGCAATTGAGGTGACTTGCCCAGGGTCACACAGCTAGGGAATGTTAAGTGTCTGAGACCAGATTTGAACTCAGGTCCTTCTGACTTCAGGGCTGGTACTCTATCCTCTGTACCACCTAGCTGACTCAGGCTATCCCTTTTTCCAGCATATAGTTCTAGTATATATTACCTTTTTAACAATGTTTCTCCTTAGTGCCTTGGAAACCAGGGCAAAGCGGTCCTTGGATTATGGATGGGGAAGAGAAAAATGAACATTAAAACCAAAAAAACCAAAAAAAACAAAAAAACCAAAAAACCAGTGTATGTGGTACTGTTTAATATAAGTTATGATAATAATGATGTATATCTTTTCATTCTATTGGTGGGATATTGGGCTTTAAAGGTGATTAGAAAAGCTCACACATATCTTGGAAAATATAAGATAATAGAGACTGGAGACTTAGATCCAGTCAAGCATAACATTGTTTGGCCTGGTTAAACTGGCCATTTTGTTGCTTGAGTCTTATAAAGACCATGAGGCAATTGATTTCTCACAGGTTTGACTTAATCTTAGATAGGAGAAACCTCCCACTTAATCTTGGACTTGACTCAAGATAAATTGAAAGAAATCAAGAGAGAGACACCTTGCTGAGTGTGCTGAGTTTCTATCAGTCTTGCATACACTATTTGGTTTGCAAACTTGCATAATGGAAACTGCTAGAAGTCATCTAAACTTAGAACTTGAAGTTGTGTTTTCATTACACTTTAAACAAAATAGAAGTGGTTTAAAAATATATTTTTTAAACCACATATGAAACAAAATTGCTGCCAAGCTAGCATAAATAAATTCTGCTTCACAAAGAGATCAGAGAATGCTGATTCTAGAATAAATGTTTTCATTAACACTTTCAGCAGTCATTCTTTGTTGTCTTATTTGAAATATATAAATCATATTGGATAATGTTATTCAATCTATTTATGTAATTTTCAGCTTAAAGAGAGACACTTTAAAGGGCTAATCTGTGTATATAACACACATGTTGTCTGAATTTCTGAATTAATTAGCCTTACAAGAATCTTTATAAAAACATCTGAAAATTCTGTGCATGGAGAGCAGATACTGCTAAAGACTCATAATTTGTACAACAAATGCCAAATGTTTGCATAAAGGAAAGCTTGAGGACCAGCCTTTGTTATTTATAAGGATGATTTTATGGGTTTTATTATCCTTGCAGAAAGTGGCCTGTAGATATAATAGAAATGATGCATGGTTCTCATAGATGATGGTAAATTGTTTTTCCAAAATCACAATAAAATGTGTGTAAAAATGCTTAAATCTCATAACTGGACAATTGAGCCCATAGTAACTTATCACATGTATTCCCTATTCTCTTCCCATAAAATCTCAAAACTAGTTGTTTCAAATCACTGTAATGTAACTTAGCATGCTATTAACCTACATTTTTGTTTCTGTTTCATCCTTACAAGAAGGAAGAAGGTTTTTTTTTTAAATTCGTTTGATTTATGTTATTCAACAGAGTATAGGTTGTATTTGAGTGCCTGAGTGCTGCATAATTTTGAATAGCCTTTTCATATCTATTGTTACCATTTAATAAAACAATCCTTTCAGAGTTTCCTTTGTGTTGTTCAATTTCAGCAACACAAACAAAAGAAGTAAAATCTCACCTGTTACCATGGAAATTCCCATTTCTTTAGTTTTGGGATGGTATTTCTCCTTGCAATATGAAATGTACTCAGTAGATGAGATTTAAGCAATATGTAGGAAGCATTTTGGAAATGACATCTAGCATATCCAATGCACAATTTGTGGGAAGAAAGCAATTTAAATGAAATTTTCATTACTGCATTATGTAGCAAAACCTTTATCTTGACTAGATGATATTTTTTTGCCTCCTACTTCTATAATATATGTATTTTACTATGTCTATGTGTATCTGAGTACAGGTAACATGGAGCCAAAATGTGTGCACATTACTATGTATACACACATATTTATTCATATAATTATATTTAGGCATACACATATATGCTTACATGCATGTCCTATGTGGATGAACAAATATATACTGGACTTTTTTGTTAATATTAAAAATGTATAGTACTATTAGCAAACAAATAGATAGGATCATGATTTTACTTCCCTTCACCATTTTGAATTGATCTGTTTTTCATTATAATCACTATGCATCAACAAAGGAATTACATAAAAATGTGAATTATATTTCCCTGCAATAGTTCTAAATTTCCTCATTTTATTTTTCACGATAGTTGGCAAGAAGGCACAGACCCTTACTTAAGCTAACATTATTACCTGTCACAATAGGGTCGTAAATTATCTATGAATTTTCTTACACTTGTTTCTTTTTCATGGACATCATTTCCAACACACACACACATATGTATGTATACACATATTTATATATACACACACACACATATTTAACATATTTTTGACCTCTAGGAAGAGATAAAAATTGCCAATTAATAGTAAAAAAATTTATTGATGATTTATAACCAGTAAATTATAACATTTCATATTTTTAAGGCTAAAATGATACTTTTATGAGGCAGAATCAAGATGGCAGAATAGCAGGAACAATTATAAAGACATTATTGCACTTCTTACCCCAAGGGGAAAAAATTTCAAAATAAATCTAGAACACACATCAGATCTCATCCTGATCAGAAAATTCAAGGAAAAAAAGTCATAGTGCATCATTTTTTTCCCAGCACAGATCAATATAGGGAACTAGAGATCTGTCGACAATAGAGATGGGGTTTAAGAAGATGTAAACCAATAAGAGCATTGCAGTTCAGGACAAAGCTATATACCAGAACAAGAAGAGGTCTCAGATCTAACACAAGGAACTTAAACATGTGTAGAATACAGAAACAGGTACTGTCCAGTTCTAAGTTACAGGTCCAAGGAAGACTGAGGAAGAAAACTAATACTAGCTATGGCAGGCCTACTTCTTGCTCAGACTCAAAACTTTCTCAGGAACTGACAAATCTCAAATCAGAGAGATAATTATCAGATTATGTCTTTGTTTAGATTACCTTGGGATTCATGAAAGCTTGCAAGCAGCAAGTCAGAGCCACTTATTAGAACCTAGAATAACACAATATTCAATATGTCCAGGAAAGCAGTATCAGGACCAATCTGGAAATTCCTTCCAAAAGTACAAAGTACCTGACTATAAGATAAAGTCCAAAGTTAGGAAGAAGGCTATTACTATTCAATATGGTATTAAAAATGTTAGCTTTGGCAATAAGAGAAGAAAAAGAAATTAAAGGAATTAGAGCAGATCATGAAGAAACCAAATTATTACTCTTTGCAGATGATATGATGGTATACTTAGAGAACCCTAGAGACTGAACTAAAAACTACTAGAAACAATTCACAACTTTAGCAAAGTTGCAGGATATAAAATAAATCCACATAAATCATCAGCATTTTTATGTTACCAACAAAGACCAGCAGAAGAGATACAAAAATAAATTCCATTCAAAATACCTATTGATAGTATAAAATATTTGGGGATCCATCTGCCAAAGGAAAGTCAGAAACTATATGAACACAATTACAAAACACTTTTCACACAAATAAAGTCAGATCTAATCAGCTGGAAAAATATCAAGTGCTCATGGGTAGGTCGAGCAAATATAATAAAAATGACAATACCACCCAAATTAATTTACTTATTTAGTGCCATACCAAACTCCCAAGAAATTATTTTATAGATCTTGAAAAAATAACAAAGTTCATCTTGAAGAACAAAAGGTCAAAAATTTCAAGGGAATTAATTGAAAAAAATGTTAATGAAGGTGTCCTAGCTGTGCCAGACCTAAAACTATATTATAAAGCAGCAGTCATCAAAACCATTTGGTACTGCTGAGAAATAGAGTAGTTGGTCAGTGGAATAGATTAGGATTATAGGACAAAATAATCAATAACTATAGCAATCTAGTGTTTGACAAACCCAAAGACCCCAGCTTTTGGGATAAGAACTCACTATTTCACAAAAATTGTTGGGAAAATTGGAAACTAGTATGGAAGGACTTAGAGCTTAACCCACACCTCACACCACATACTAAGATAAGATCTAAATAGGTTCATGATTTAGATATAAAGATTGATATTATAAGCAAATTAGAGGAATATAGGATAGTTTACCTCTCAGATCTGTGGAGAAGGAAAAATTTTGTGTCCAAAGAAGAACTGGAACCCATAACTAACACCAGATAGATAATTTTGATTATATTAAGTTAATAATCCAATATTCTGGGGTGGGGGAAGGAGGAGAAAAATCTGAAACACGAGGCTATATAAGGGTCAATGTTGTCATATCATCCATGCATATGTTTTGAAAATAAAAATCTTTAAAAATTAAAAAATAAAACTGTTTACAAATCTAAAAGCCCTATATGAGTGGTAGATAATAACATTATTTTGATTTTGAGAATGCTTTGGGAGATTGACATCCAGAGAGTTTATGCATTTTGCAGTTATTTTGAATAAGGTGTATAAAAAAAAAAAGAGGAGTTTGATTTAATCTCTCAAGTCCCTTTCTTCCAACTGTAAATCTGGGAATCTGGTAGTGAGACAATCTGACACATTCCCCACTGAGAAACATGTTGCATTCTGTCTATGAAATTAAATTTATTCTCAATCTGAATGTTTGTGCTGTTAGCACATAAAATCCTCCTTACCTTCTAAATGCGTGCATGCAACACCTCTCTTTTTTATATCATATTTTCCAATCTTTATTTCTAATACTGGGATCTTCTGAAATTGGAGCTAACACTAAAATGAAAATGAGAAACTTGAATACAATGTGCTCTAGAACTTAAATTAACTATTTAACTATGAGATATAAAAATGAGAATAATCACAAAGGATAGGATGTTGGGTAAAGAAAGTTCCATTTCCCTCACCCTTTAGGGCCCATTCTTTTTCTCAACAGATCTTTGGGTATTGGAAAGATAACTGGACTGACAACTTTTGACAGCAATAAAACTGGCAAGTACCATGGTATTTTCCAGGCTGTTAGAAGGAGGGTTGCCACCCAGCTGGTAGTTCAGAGATACAGATGATGTTTGTCCTTAAGGCTTGCACAGAAAATTTATTCACCACTTGAAGCAGTGATTTCCCCTGAATAGAAACAAGCCAAATGTTGCTTTTCAAATTTGCAAATAGAAATTGCCACATATATTATTATTGATTCTTTACCTATTTCCACAACTTAAATTATTTAAAGTCTTATAATATTTGTTTGGAAGTATCAATGACACTCACTTATGTTTTATTCACTTTATTATAATTATTATTTTTTGGATAGTATCAGAAGACAACTTCCAAGACATTCCTACCCTCATTCATATATTTTAAAAATGCAAGTTTTATTGATGATATTTTTTGTTTCTATATTATGTTATTTCTGGAAATTGACTGGCCAATTCCCCAATGAACACTCCTTCATAACAAAGAAAAATAGTTAAGCAAAAATACCAAATAATCTGAACACTCTGATAATACATGTATGTGCAATACATGTATGTGTGTATATTTACACACACACACACACTCACATATCACACAGCATTTTATTCTAGTAGCTTCCTGCCTCTCTGGAGATGAGGAAGAAAAGTTTCACTGCATGTTGCCTGGGGCTATCACTGATTTTTCAATTCAGATTTTCACTTTTATTATTTTTTCTGCTTGCACTGTGCTCTCTATATTTCTGTTTTTCTCCCTCTTTATTTCTGAGATAACAGCTAACATTAAAATAGCATTTTAAGGTTTATAAGGTGTTTTACATCTCTCTCTCTCTCTGTGTATATATATACAAATATATATGTATATATATATGCACATATATATATATATATATATATATATATATATATATATATATATATTTGATCCTTACCACAGTCCAGTGAATCAGATACTATTATTGTTCCCATCTTTTAGCTAAAGATAATTAGGCTGAGAGAGAGGCATCTAGGTGATGCAGCAGATAGATCACCAGGTCTGAGGTCAGGAATACTTATATTCCTGAGTTCAAATCTGACCTCAAATACTTACTACCTGTGTGACCCTGAGCAAATCACTTAATCATGCTTGCCTCAATTCATGACTGAAAATAAGTGAATGACAATAATAGGGAGGATAAGAACAATCTCTATAATAAGGAATGAAGCTCTGAAAAGATTAGTTTTTAGTGAATTTTATTAATTAAAATAATGTCCATGATATTCAGCCTCTGAATATTTTGTTGGTTTGCTTGTTGCATAAGCCATATCTTTCCTGCAAAAGTTGTTATATTTGCTCTTACAGATTGAAAGGGGGCATATGACAAACTGTCCAAGCACAGACTATCAGGAACCACAGAGATTATTTAATACCACTTGAACTCCTGAATGAGAGTCTACAACATGCAAATCAAGTGGTCTTTTGATTTTTTCCACAAAACTTCTAGTAGGGAGAAATTCACTTATGCCCCTAAGAAATTTAACCAGCTTTTTTAAATAATTAAAATTTAGAAAAGTGTTTTTTTTTATCTTTGTTTCCATACTGAGCCTAAATTTGTCTCTTTGCAACTTCTATCTTTTATTCTAGTTCTGAAGTCAAGAAGAAAAAGTCTAATTAATCCATTTTCAATGATACCTGACTTTCTGACTCTTTATTGTCTTTTCTTGGAGTTTCAATTGAAATTTCAAACTGAAATAATAATTCTTGGCCCTAATATGATTTTTCCTGACTTTCCAAGTTGTGCTGATGCTACAAACAATCTTCCCATCTCCAAGAAGCAAGATATTTTGCTGTTGAAAAGCGTAGAAAAAGAAATATTATACTCAAAAAATTGTTAAAAATCCACAGTTTTTCCATTAAGCAGAAACACAGTTTATGAAGACTGGATAGAAAACTGAAAAGATCTCTAGAAGGGCAGAGAAATGACTGATGCTGAAGGATATTGTTGTCTCTCACCTCATTTGCATGTGACTTTTTAAAGCTTGTGAGGTTAGAAAGCACAGTGTAGTTAATCAAATAACTCTTTGGAAACTGTGGAGGATATTAAATAAGGAATATTGGTTTCATAAATGACAGAGAGTTGGATTTGTGTATTTCACCTCATAAAGGAAAGATGAGTCATTGACCACTAGTAGGTTCTAATTTGTGCCATTAGAAGCTGTGAAGAACCCAGATGGCAGGGAGTTAAGAGCACATCAGCAGAAATTAAAAAGACAGCAGAAGCTGAGTGAAACGATGCTAGCAGGAACATAAAAGTGATAGGACAGTTTTAGCTGTTTTACTTAAAAAGCTGCTGATTGGAAAAGAAGTACTCCTTTTGGATTGACTGAAGAAAAGGCAGGGAGTCTACAGACTAGAATAGAGGTGTACTCTGCTGAAGTTTAAGCTATCATCCTTCAGCTCCATTTATAGTTTGAAAGAAGTGACTTTCTCATAGAAGTGCCTGGTTGCTTTCTGCTGTTCTTTTCTTGTTTGAGAGGGAAAAATAGAGGGGAATGACTTGCTTTGGAGAGGCTTTCCTAAGAACATGTGCTAACAGCTGATTGCAAGACAAAGTTTTCTATTGAGTGAAGATTTGGCTGGGCTTGTTTATATTTGATAGAGAGCCAACCTGAGATTTTTTTGTAAAAAGATTCAGATTGGACAACACAAAATATAGTTGAATGAGGACCTGTCTGAATTTTTATGTTATTTAGAGAGCCAACAGGACTATTTTGCAGTTTTCTAGCATAAGGAAACTTATTATTTTTAAAATGTAGTATTTTTCTTTGTACCCTTTTGTTGGTGATTGTGAATTATTTTCTCTGTACAAAATCTCTTTTATTGGTGATTGTGAATTATTTTCTCTGTACAAAGTCCCTTTTATTGGTGATAAAGAATTAGGTAAATTCAGCATTGTTTCATCAGCTCAAGTAACAGAAGAGATTTTCTTAGCAGGAATTGGTTGAAGACTAGAAAGAAGAGCAACTTTTAGAGAACTGATCATTTATTGTATAAATTATTCTGGAAGGAACAAAAAACAGAAACATTTGCAAAGAAGAGTTGTGAGTTGCCTCACAGACATGATCTTTTCTCCCTCATTTATTTACCTTTATCTACTTCACTCAGGAACACCATATGAACTAACAGGAGAGTGTGATTTAGGTTTACAAGTAATATGTTGTGATATATTGCTTGTCACTCCATTTCCTATATATTGAATAATTATATTTTATTGAATAACTGAATAAGAAATACTTATTTCTTATGCTTTGTCATTAAGTATATATTTTATATTTAAGAGTTAATATTACCCAGGTGATTAATTTTGAATATGTCAGAATTGTAACAATGGGGGCTCATGAGTATTTCATAATAAAAATATATTCCTATCCATAATAGGGTTACCCTTAGGATGGTGAGCAAATTTGAGTTCTACCCTTATTGTTGTGCTCTCTGAGAACTTTAAATAATAAAAAAGGGAAAAGGACACACATGTGCAAAAATGTTTGTGGCAGCTTTTTTGTAGTGTCAGGGAACTGGCTATTATTTTTTTAAAAAGTGATTATTATTTTTAGATTAGATGTTTGCAAAACATTTTATAATGTTCTTCACAGCAACTTTATTGGTCAAGTACTATAAATATTATCTTGCCCATTTTATAGAAGAGGAAATGAGACTCAAAAAGGTAATCCCTCATCTATCCTCCCCACACCTATATTTTTACTACTGGAAGTGTCAGAGACATGATTTGACTCCAGGTCTTCCAGATTCAAAATCCAGTAACTATATCTGCCACAACATTCTGCCTTCTAAAAATCATGGCTCAGAACCCCCAAGTTCTCAGTATATATAATATAAATTTAGTCCTGAGGGCTTTTGGCTGCTGCCATTTCTGGGAAGAGATGTTTCTTCATTTTCTCTTTATCTCAGATCTTGAGGTTCAAGACTATCATTATTCTTTGATAAAGCTGGGATTTAGAATCTCTCTCACTTGGTCTTATTTTTTTCCTACAAACTCTCCTGAAAATTGGGATTTTTCCCATTCTGATACTTCTTTAGAAGGTAGTTCAGGAACTCATACCATTACATAGCATGATGGGTTCTACCAGGAACTTGGAGTTCAGGTACTCTTCTCACTTGGCCACGTAGTTCCTCTCTGGACAATTTTTACCTCCTGAACTATGAGGATTTTTCTCTGTTTCTCTAATACTACAACTGAGAATATGGACTCTAGAGGAAAGTATATAAAAGGGCAAGGTTTGCCAACACCTACTTCACTCAGAATCCAAGTCTTCTTTAGGTCTTTTATTTCTGGTCTGTATTTATCTCTTTTCCTAAGTTTCTTGTATACTGACATAGAAAATATTCCTCGATTATGTTATGGGCATACTAAGTCTATCAAGAAGCATTTATTAAGCACTTTCTATGGGCCAAGAAGTATGCTTAAGTTCTGAGTTGCAGAAAAAATGATAGAATAATCTTTGCCTTCAAAGAACTTACATTCTAATGAGAGAAGAGAACAATTATTTTTGTATGTATATATATATATATATATAATATATAGGATATATATAATATAATATAGGATATATATATATTAGATGTATGTATCTGTGTGTAGACATGTATGCACATATGCACATGTGTGTGTATGCCACACACAGACATAGGCTTGGATATACCTCACAGGCCCAGTACAAAGGGGTAGCTTTATTTCATGATACCCTGGGTGACAGTACCCAGTACTGAGGTTTAGTCAGCTTTCATGATAATTGGACCTAGTAATGAGGTACAATAAAAGTCTTCTAATAATTAAAGATCCTAATAATGCCATCATAATATAACCTCATTAATCTGACTGACATCTTTTGAATATTACTCTATGCATGTTTCTTCAAGCAGTATCTTTCAGAGTTGAAAATTATAGCAGATGCTTTATGTATATCCCTTTTCAGTCAAAACATAATTTAATGAATTAAGCATTTGAGGTAGAAATTCCCTCTAAAATGTACTTGGTAAGTCTGAGTAATTATGGTTTTAGAAAAGTTAACTATAGTGCTGAGAATTGTTGATTGTCCATGGCTACAAAGCTAGTATAAGTAAAGGCACAATCTTAACACAGACTTTCCTATTTCAAGGAATTTCTCTTTCCATTACACCACTCTATTTCTCATTGATTATTATGCAACAAAATTAAGAATCTTTCTTGTAAATGTACTTTTTTATTTTTATTTTTTATTAAAGCTTTTTATTTGCAAAATATATGCATGGGTAGTTTTTCATCCTTGTAAAGCTTTCTGTTACAAATTTTCCCCTTCCTCCCCTCCCCTGGATGGCAGGAAGTCCAATACATGTTAACCATGCCAAAATACTTGACAAACTGAATGTATATATATGTATATATATATATATATATACATACAGTTATATTGTTGCACAAGAAAAATTGAATCTACAAGAAAAAAAATCTGAGAAGGGAAACATAATGCAAGCAAACATCAATAGAGAGCATGAAAATGTTATGTTGTGTTCCACATTCAGATCCCTCTCTCTGGGTGTATATGGCTTTCTTCATCACTGAACAATTGGAGCTGGTTTGAAATATCCCATTGTTGAAGAGAACCATTTTGTAAATGTATATGAAAAAGATTCTAAAGTGTGAAATCCTTAATACTGTCTTTAACCTTTTAAAGAGTGATTATTATCTAGTGCAAGGAAAGCAAAGTCCATGTGATTACCTTCTTTTCAGCACTTTTCATTTAATGCCATTTTTTGCTCCCCATCATTTCTTTTTATATCAAATCTGCTATTTCCCTATGATGCCAATGAATTTCATTTAAAGAGATAAATGGTGCTTGGCATGGAATGAGAAGACCTGGGCTTGAATAATAGCTCTGATAATTACTTGCTATGTGATCATGGGGAAGACACTTGGAGCTTTTTGTTCTTTGTTTTCTTCTGTAAAATATTACTATTATTATTGTATTTTTACTATTTATAAGTGATAAATAGTAAATAATAACTATAAATAATTAAAAAGATAAATAGTAAATAATAAGTAGCAAATAAAAACTGATAGTTTTACTATAAGGAGAGTTCTACTTTGTAAACTTTAAATTATTTTATTAATGTGAATGTTATTATTATAAGCCCTCCAATTTAAACAGTTTGACATTTTACACAGGTTTTTAAAAATAGCTCATGCAATACTACAATACTAAAAGGATACCCCGCCCTCTCTCTTTCTCTCTCTCCCTCTGATTCTCTTTGATTCTGTCAAATATAACATTATTTTTTCTTTATATAAAAGGAATTGGTTTGGAGAATTTCAGATCACTAGATCAATGTCAACTCCAGGAAAAGTCATTAAACTATAGCTTGGGAATTTGAATTCTATTTTTGTAACTGTCACAAATTTAGGAATGAGTAAATATCATTGACATAATGGAATCTATAGTAAATGGAGATTAAATTATACTGAGTAATAAAATTGTATTTAGCCAGATAACTTAAGGAGCTTCTATCATCAGAGAAAAATTGAATAAGTTTGTTGTAGAAGTTATGGCTTCTTGAAGGGGACCATGACATCAAGAGACAATACCATGACTTGTAAATGAACTGGATTTAAGTGAGACAGGTGGAAAAAATTAGCAGTTTTACTTTCTTCTCCAGAACCATCTGGGTCTAATGGCAAAATCAGGATGACTGGAAATGATCCTGATTCGGTGGGAGACCTTGGCCCATTTAAGCTAAGGTATTTAACAGGTCTCAGTTTGACTGAGGCAATATCCATTCACTGATGAAGACTAAGTAAGACAAGAGACAGAGAAGGGCCTCTTTAACCTAACAAAAATAATTTTTAAAAATCAATTTGGTAGGAAAAAATTCAAAGGTTTTCTGGCTCAAACAGAAACAAGTGCTATTTACATTTACTCTGAGCCAATCAAGGACCAAACTATGACCAGTGGAGCTTGGCCTGGAACCTACAATTGGCTAATCACTTGGAGCCAGAGTGATTTGGATTTAAGGCATGGCCATTAAAAAAGAAATATAGGACCGTCAACCCCAAGATTTCTTCTGAGGTTTCATTGATCAAAATTTGCATTCATTAGGGTAGAGTACCTGCTGTTAAGGGCATAATACCCTATGTAGAGAGTGGAAAATGAAGGGAAAGAAGCTACTGTTCTGAAGATGTTCTGAAATACAAGGATTTTACTTGTGTGAAGAGTTATAACTCTTCCAAAAAGGAAGAAAATGCTGAAGAAACTTATGGAAATGATAGAAGAATATATTTATTAAGCTGGGTGCAAAAACAACTTTTCAAGAAAATTCAAATGAATCCAAGTTGAATTTGCTGCTGTGCAAATGTGTGAATTAATTTCTAATATAATACAAATAGTATTTTTACCCAGGAACTCATATTTTGGATAATTTAATAACCCAATAATTTTTCATAAATCATAACTAAAGAATCACAGAATTTCAGATTGGATGGGACCTTAATGCCCATTTTGTTAAATTTATACCTAAATGAGAATTACTTCTATACAGCTAATAAAACTATTCTTTCATTCATGAAGCATCTCTTTCCATAATCATATAGGAGAAAGAAAAATGTGCTCTTGTTAGCATTTAATGAATGAAGTAGTTTATTTGGAGTATTAAGAGTTTCCTTCATGAATGATAAAAGTTAACTATTCACAATCACAACAATAACAATAGTCCTCTGAATTCAAAGAGATCACATTTTGCAGCAACATGATGGCTTTTACTTAAATCAATAACATTTGAATGAATATCTTTGGGTGATAGATTTAAAACATTAAAATAAATAGAGGACCAGAAGATCACTGATGAGACTCTTTCTTTAATTATGAATTTAAAAATAATTTCTATATTTTTTCAAAATATTATATAATTGAGAATCATTTTTATCAGATCAACACATAACTAGGACTTAATTTACTCATGGTAAATTAGACAATAAATGGTCTCCCTCTCTTCTTTCCTCTCTCCTGTCCATCCTCCCTCCCTCGCTCCCTCCTTCTCACCCTTTCTTCATCCCTTTCTCCTTTTTTTCCTTCCTTCTCTTTTTTCTCCTTCCCTCCCTCCCTTTCTTCCTTAAGTCCTTTTTTCCCTCTCTGGCTCCTTCCCTCCATCTTTCCTTTTGTCCCTCTCTCCCTGCTTAAGGAGCTTCTATCATCAGAGTACAATTCAATGATTCTTATGTCTTATCATTTGTTACAAAAATTCAGTGTTGTAAAGAAGGTATCTTTTGAGGCAGCTGGGTAGTGCAGTGGATAGAGCATCAGCCCTGAAGTCAGGAGGACCTGAGTTCAAATCTGGTCTCAGACATTTAACTCTTCCTAGCTATGTGACCCTGGGTAAAGTCTCAAAACCCCAGTTGGCCTCAGGGAAAAAAAAAAAAAAAGGTATTTTTCTAAGGCTATATAGGACACAACTTCCTTATATGGTAAATATTGCATTACTCTGTTGTTGTATATACATACATGCATATGTAAATATGTGTTTTTGTATGTTTATGTACACATTTCCTCCTAAAAAGATAATATAACAAGTTCCAAAATCTCCAATAGTGGCCACAGAACTGAGAAAATAGAATAGACTAAACATAAAGAAAAAGCAGAAAAGGGCAAAGGTATTATTGTTATTTAGTTATTTTTAGTCATGTCTAATTATTTGGGATCTCTTTTTAGAGTTTTCTTCACAAAGATATTGGAATGTTTGGCATTTCCTTCTCCAGCTAATGATCAACTGAAGAAATCAAACTGAAGTCAGCAAGGTTAAATGACTTGCCTAGGGTAACACAGCAAGTGTTTAAAGCCAAATTTGAACTGACTTGACACCCAAAGCTCTATCCACTGTACCACCCAGCTGTACATTACATATAATAGAAACTTCATATTTTTAGTTAAAATTGTCTAATTGAAGCACAAGTAGTGTGGTCCCTTTCTTCTACCTGCTATGTGTTACACTGGATGTATTCTATTTCAGATAGCAAAGAATGAACATTTATATAGATAGGTAAAGAAAAACATCCTGTTTATAAATATTAAGTGAAGTATAGTTGACTAGATTACTATTTCTAATAACATTTGTAACTACTGAACACCTACCTTGTAAGGGAATAGTTTTGTACCCATGGGCTCATTAATTATTATAATCCTGAAGGGAGAATATTATAAAAGCACAGATTTGCTCATTTCACATATAATGTTCTAGATATTTAGGTCCAGAAAGAGGAACTTACCCGGGCCTTTTGCTCCATCTCTAGCATTAATCTTTCATGTTGTTCTGCTATTGCCAAGGTTGCAGAGTGTACTTTCTGATAGATCATTTCTCCTTCTCTTGTTTGAAAAGTGAAGAGTCCTTCTCCTGTATCACACATCCTGTGAAAATGAATCAAGGGAAAGATATGAAAAGAATATTTTTGTTAAAATACTAAATTTCTTTGAAACTTTTAGAGATTTTAATTAATCTCTTGTAATATTGGCCCAGATATGGAAAAACAAAACAAAAAAAATCAAAATACCCTACCACCAATACCATTGCCAGCAAATAAAAATTATCAAAAAAACAAGTGTTCTAAAAAAGAACAGGATTATGGGAATTAGATGCTTAATCAGTGTTAATTGTAAGGAAGAAAAAAATATTAAGAATATTTATATTGACAAAAGGCATTATAGGATACACCCCCACCCTCCTACCCCCCCACCTCCCCACACCCACACCTATATATATATATATATATGTATATATATATATATATATAATGGGCTAAGTAATAAAAGGCATTACTTATTTTCTTTAAATATGTTTAAAGAAAGCCTAACTCTGAAATGGTAATGTCTCAATTGAAATATTTTATTCATATCATAAATTTATGACATTTGGGGAAAAAATCAAAAAGAGGAAATGGATGTAGCTTTTAATTAATGATTATACACTTCAGAGATTTATGATTTCATAGGTATTGTTAAGCCAAGTGATGCAATAGATAGAATGTTGGAACTGAAGTCAGTTCAAATCCTATCTCAGCCATCTACTAGTTGTATAATTTTGGCAAGTCATTAAAGTCTTAAAAAAGAAAATAATTCTTTGAAAATTAGAATTGAGCAATGGGAAGCCAGTAAAATTATGAGACTAAGAAATAATGAAACAAAATTTTAAAAAATGAAAAAAATGGAAGAGAAAGTGAGATATCTCATAAGAAAAACAGTACATTTGCGAACAAAGCAAGAAGAGAATTGTTGAGTAGTAATAGTTGTATTGAAAGCTAAGACCAAAAAAAGAACCTTGACACAATAACATAAGAACTATTTAAAGAAAATTGTCCCAAAGTGATAGAAAAAGAGGGGAAAATAGAAATAGAAAAAAAATTTCTTGATTAACACCTCAAAGAGATTTTACAGAGAAAACATACAGGAAAATCAGATTCTACAAGGAAAACATATAGGAATATTGTTGCTCAATTTCAAAGCCCCCAGATCAAAAAGGAAACAACAAAACCAATTCAAATATGCTGAATTACATATTTTAGAATTGTATAATATTTATCAGCAGCTAAAATATGACTACAGGTCTAAAATATTATATATCAACAATCAAAAAAACTAGGCCTGCAGCTAAAAATATAATATCCAGCAAAATTAAACATAATATTGAATAAAAATGGACATTCAATGAACTGTCAGATATTCTGGATTTTGTCTCAAACAAATCTGAATTCAATAGAAAATTTAGCATGTAAGAGCCAAATATGAAAGACTAATTTCAAGGGATTCTAAAGACAAATTGTTTATATTTTATATATGGAAATGTAAACCATATATCTAAGACTGTCAGTAACTGGGTAATTGGAAAAAATATTGGGACAGAGAGAAATGTAATGTGACTCTAAAAAGCAAAATCATGTAGAAAAAAGTAAAAACAGTAATTATGTTATATGAATGAAGTAAAATTGACACACAGGAATCAGATGGAGGAGAACTGGTGGTTCTGAAATCTTACTCACATTGGGAATGGGTTACAGAGGGAACAATACATACATACATACATACATACATACATATACACATACATATCCAGAAGGTAACACTCTCCAAAATCTACAAAGAAATAAGATAGGGAGGGAATAAGATAAGGTGGGTTATAGAAGGTTATACAAATTAATAGGGATGAAATAAAGAGGTAAGGAAAGATTGGACAGGGAGAACTCGAGGAAGGGACTCACTCATTGGGGTTGTGGCAGAAATATTTAGTAATAGCAAAGCAAGTAGATAGTAGAAATAGAGGAGTTAGCAGGAATAGGAAACTAAGAGATATATACAAATATAGTAACAATGATTAAGAGTATAATTTATTAGAAAAAAAGTAGGGGTAGTAATAATTGTTCTCTGACAAAGTCAAACTAAAAAGATTCAATCAAGAAAGAATTCTACATTACAAGTTAGCCATGTTAATAATATTTTAGATGTATGTATATGCATGCTTGTAGATGTGTGCATGTGTATGTGTGCATATATGTGAATGTGTGTATACATGTTTATGTGTACACACACACAAATAGATCCATCTTTAACTGTAGCTTGTTTGGAGGAAGTGAGAGGAGAGGAAGCGGGGAAAAAGATAAACAAAAAAGTGCACATCAGAAAACAAAAGACAACCTACAAGCAAAGAAAAGATGGATAGCTAACAATACAATGTTTTCCATTATTATATAGGCTTCCTTGAAATGGAAATTTATTGTACATATTTTGAATTTTCCCTTATGTTCTGTTCTGCTGGGCACAAGGCAATGATTTTTCTTTCTTTTTTATTGTAGGAAGTTTATTTATTTTTAATATGAATTGCTTTAAGAATCATGTTGGGAGAGAAAAATCAGAGAAAAAGGGAAAAATCATGGGAGAGATAAAAAAAGAAGTGAACATAGCATGTGTTGATTTACATTCTGTCTCTGTAGTTCTTTTTCTGGATATAGATGGCATTTTCAGTCCAAAATCTATTGGGATTGCTTTTTATCACTGAATTATTGAGAAGAACCAAGCCTTTCATAGTTGATCATCACACATTCTTGCTGTTATTGTGTACCATGTATTCCTGATTCTGCTTGTTTTGCTCAGCATAAGTTCATGTAAATCAGCTTGTTCACTATTTTTTTATAGAACAATAATATTCCATTAGCTTCATGTACCATAACTTATTCAGCCATTCCCCAATTGATGTGCATTCCCTCCTTTTCCAGTTCTTTGCTATCACAAAAAGAACTGCTGCAAGCATTTTTGCACATGTGGGTCCTTTTCCCTCTTTTATGATTTTCTTAGAATTCAGACCCCAGTAATGACATTGCTGGGTCAATGGGTATGCACAGTTTTATAGCCCCTTGAGCATAGTTCTAGATTGCTCTTCAGAATGGTTATATCATTTCACAACTTCACCAACATTTGTGTCCCTGTTTTCCCCACATCCCCTTGAACATTTAACATTATCTTTTTCTGTCATCTTAGCAAATCTGAAGGTATGGAATGGTACATTAGAGTTGTCATAATTTGTATTTTTAAATTAATAATAACAGAGCATTTTTTCATATAACTATAAATGGCTTTAATTTCATGGTCTGAAAATTGTTTGTTCACATACTTTGACCATAAATTTGACACAGTTCTTCATATATTTTATAAATGAGACCTTTATCAGAAATATTGGCTGTAAAGATTTTTTCCCAGCTTTGTATTTCCCCTTTAATCTTGTTTCTGTTGATTTTGTTTGTGCAAAACCTTTTTAATTTAATATAATCAGAGTTGTCCATTTTGCCCTAGATAATGTTCTCCAGTTTTTCTTTGGTCATAAATTCCTTCCTTCTCCAAAGATCGAATAGCTAAATTATCCCTTGTTCTCCTAATTTCTTTATGTTATCCTCCATTATTTACAAGGCATGTATCCATTCTGACCTTATTTTGGTATAGGGTGTGAGATGTAGGTCTATGCTGAATTTCTAGCATATTATTTTCCAATTTTCCAAGCAATTTTTGTCAGTGAGTTCTTATTCCAGAAGTTGGAGTTTGTGTATTTATCAAATACTAGATTGCTATAGGCCTTGATTATTATGTCATGTGTATCTAATGTATTCCACTGATCCACCACTCTATTTCTTAGCCAGTACCAAATGGTTTTGATGACAACTGCTTTAAAATATAGTTTTAGATTTGGTATCATCCTTTATAATTTTTTTCATTAATTCCCTTGATATTCTTGACCTTTTGTTCTTCCAGATGAATTTTGTAATATTTTCTAGTTCTCTAACATAATGTTTTGGCAGTTTGATTAGTATGGCATTGAACAATTGAACCAATTTAGGCAGAATTGTCATTTTTATATATTAGATCAGCCTCGCCATGAACAATTGGTATTTTTCCAATTGCTTAGATTTGATTATATTTATGTGAGAAGTGTTGTAATTATGTTCTTATAGTTCTTGGGCTTGTCTTGCCAGGTAGACCCTCAAGTATTGTATTTTGTCTACAGTAATTTTAAATTTAAATTTAATTTTAAAATTACAATTAAAATTTCTCTTTCTATTTCTTGCTGATGGGCTTTGTCAGTAAAATACAGAAATGCTGATGAGTTGTGTGGGTTTATTTTATATCCTGTAACTTTGCTAAAGCTGTGAATAATTTCCAATATCAATTGCATGATTTTCCAGGATTCTCTATCATCTTATCATCTGCAAAGAATGATAATTTTATTTCCTCATTGCATATTATAATCCCTTTTATTTCTTTTTCTTTTCTTATTGCTAAAACCAATATTTCTAGTACAATGTTGATTAATAGTGGTGATAATGGGCATCCTTGTTCCACCCTGGATCTTATTGGGTATGTGTCCAGCTTCTCCCCATTACAAATAACACTTGCTGTAGGTTTTAGATAGGTACTGCTAATTATTTTAAGGAAAACTCCCTTTATCCTTATGCTCTTTAATGCTTTTAAAAGAAATGGATGCTGTATTTTGTCAAAATCTTTTTCTACATCTATTGAGATTATCATTTGATTTCTGTTTGTTTTCTTATTGATATGGTCAATTATGGTAATAGTTTTCCTGTTATTGAACCAGCCCTGCATTCCTGGTATAAATTGTCTTTATTTTTTATTTTGTTTTTTCTTATTTTGCATCTAAGTTTTAAATAAATAAATAATTTGAAAAAATGCTTTGTGAAAACAAAGAATGAGAATAATGGAAATAATTATTTTCCCTTTCACAACAGGTAATAATGAATAGATAGAAAATTATAGGTAAGAACTTTGAGCAATGAGAAAACTCCCAGAACATATCTTAGAAGGTATGCAATATTAAAAACACAACTATAAGTGCTACAAAAGCATTTCTTAATTATTCTTTTTATCTCCCCCATAATTTAGCGGCGTGCTTTGCACATAATAGCTTCTTAATAAACGAAATGATCATTGAATAAAAGTCAATAATGTAAAGATTGCTACCCTTCAGGAAAAGACCACAATATATACTTATTTCTAGAAACAAAATACTTAACTTAAAATCATCAAAATGATTAACTGGGTTGATAATTTTTTTAGTTTTGTGGTAAGACTCTACAAAAGATTTGCAGAAAACTTCCTTTTGGCTCATTTTTTTCTGCATGCAGCTGAAAGGATGTCACTTGTTTCCCTATGAATCTCAAAGGAATTTCCAGAAGAAATGAAATGTCTCAAGAGGTTTTAAACATTATAGAATCAGCGATTGGGATCCCGTAGGGCACCATATAGCCTGCACTTTGCTTTTGTGTAAAGAGATCTTAATAAAACTCAAACAGCGTGAAATGGAAAGTCTAGGGAAAAATGAAGAGTTTTCTCAAAGTGAAATAAAATGAGATTTTTGTTGTTGTTGTTTTCAGAGGGGATCAAGAATCCAACCACTGCAATGACAAAACAACAAAGAGCAATAATTGAATTTGGGGTTTGAGTTTTGTTGATTGTTTTACCAAGAAAAAAAAAAGAAACCCCCACCCTCTTGATTATCAGTTACTTAGGAGATACAAACAAGGAAAAAAATTCTTATTTTATGCTCAATAAGAAAAAAGCAATCACTTATGGTCAGATCATGCTCTTTTAAATGAATCAAGATTTTTAATTACCAAAAAAAAAGTAAATTTTATTTTTCTACAAGAAAAGGAAAACTTAAATTTTTTTATTTTAATTGTAATCTTTGCTCCCTGACTCCAAGAAAAGTTATATTCATGGGAGAATGTAAAAAAAGGAAACTAACAAAAAAAGTTGAACATAAAAACAACTGAAAAAAATCACCCAAATGTGATTGGAGTTAAAAAATGTTTTTTCTTTAACAGATAACATAAGGTGAAAAAGCAATATTTATATAATTATTTGGGAAATGAGGGGAAATAAAAAAAATTTGAGAAAAAATGAAACATTCTTCTCTGGAATATAATAACATAATCACTTTCTACTTTATACAGCCATATGAACCTTTAAAAATATTTGCATCCAAATAAGGCTAAAGGTAATTTGTGGAAAGATTGTATTATAACAAGTTTATAATGCTACAGGCAAAGAATATTGCATCATACTTTTAGTTATTGAGAAGGAAGGAACAGAATTAAGAAAGATTAGAAATAACTTATTATAGTTGTTTTTCTTGGGCCACATCAATGATGAGAAGGACAATTACATATGGAAAGGATGGTGACAGAGGACACCGAATTAATAACCAACTGAAAGGTATTGGTGCCAGATCACAATTAAAAACTTGTCAGTGAGTAGGGAGATGATAATTGGATATTTCTTTCTACATATTACTAGTATTTAATCAGAGAATTTGACAGTTGGAAGGACTTAAACTAGTCTAATTTATATCTGAAACAGAAAGCCTTTCCGTGATATTCCTGGCAAGTTTATCATTGATCTTCCATTGTCTAGTTTTCCAGAGTTGTAGAACTTAGTGCATCCTGAGGAAGCTACTTGAGTTTTATACAACTCAGTTTGTTAATAAATTCTTCATTTTATTGAACTTATATTTTCTGACCCATAGCTCTTGTGCACACATTGATACTAGTTGGTCTGCCAAAGCCAAGGAGAACATTTTTAATGCCTCTTCAATATAATAACCTTAGACATATCTGAAGATTTCTATTACAACCCTCTTCTATAGGTTAAATGTTTTCTTTAAAGATTTCTATTATAACCCTCTTTCTCTAGGCTAGGTAACTTCCAGTGATTCTTTTGTGGCATGGTTTCCAGACTCTTCAGTATTTTATTGACAATATTCTTAAAGCACTTCAATTTTCCCATGCTTCTCCTTAAATACAGCTCCCAGAACTGAACTTAATATTACATTTATGACTTGACCAGGGAAGAGTACAGAAGGACTATTATCTGATTTATTTAGAATACTTTACTTCTATTGATGCAAGCTAAGAAATGAAAACTCAATGTAGGATAAAGTCCTATTCTGAAATAACATAGCTTGAGAAATGATGTTTTATTAAGAATATACTGATAAGCATCAAATGAAATGTCATGGCAATTTTGGTATCATAGTTACTTAGATACTTTCATGATTAGCTGATGCCTTAATTTCTGAAAAAAAGACTCCTTTTCCTCAAATCATCAGTCACGGGAGTTATTATCAGAACATCAACTTTAAGAATGTCACCTAGCCCAAAGAATAAAGAATTAAGAAAAACTATTGTCCAGACTATGATATGCATATATTAACTCCATATTTAGGTCCATTTACATATACATATACAAACATTATATAAATATATTTATATTTTCATTTTGTTTTGCTTGGCATTGTCAAAAGATGATAGGGAAGGCTAAATGGATAAAATGGATAAAAATGGGCAGTAAACTGGACTACATTTGGGAAATTATGAAGGACTTTGATGATTCCAAATTATTATCTGAAAGAAAAGCTTATGAATGAGCAAAAATCTCTCTGAAAACATCATTATACCACTATATATGGCTTCTAGTAATCAAAAACTGGAATCTTCAAAGAGTCGCAATTATTAGTAATCCAAAAATAATGGATTAATAGATGATATGTACAAGCAGTCTGCAACATTTCTAAGGACAATTTATGGGACAGGAGTAGCATAAAAAGTATCATATAGAACATTCATAATAGGCAAAGTAAGTAATGTGGTTACAAATCAGGAAGAAAAGATAACAGTATTGTTATAAAATGCTTAAAGGCTACGAGGAATGTCTTCAGTACATTAATTTATGTAGCTCTTCTATGGAGGAGTTATAGCAGATTAGGCACAATAACTAGAGAAAATCAGAAAGTGTAGAAAGTTTGGGATATGTACAAGTTGAGGGATTGCTGGCATTTATCCATCAAAGTATAATAGCAAAATTTATACAGATATTCTTTGTGGTAAAGTCATTTCCACATGCTTATTCAAATTATTATTTTTTTGGAGTATAGAATTATGAAAATGAAATTCTTATTGATATGAAAATCAGAAAATGTAGGGAGTCTTTACAGATGTGCTAGACATAGCATAATCCAAAATATAACTTTATAATCATCATCTTTGTTTAAAAAAATAAATATATGTATGTGTGTATATATGTATGGGTGAAATCATCCTAGAAATGGATACAATAATCTTAGGCAATTTCTTTCATCACTAATTTCATATGTAGTATATTCCCATTTTTAAAAGAACTAGACAGATAACAGAACATACCAATTTGAATGTCAAATAGGAGAATAAAGCATAGGATCTAGCCTAAAGACACATTGGCACTTATGTACAGTATTTAAAATTTAATGTTTAATTATAGAAAATAATGAAATTCTTAACAGCACAGCTTTTCTTCATAATAGTTAAAAGCAATGAACACAATCTATCCTATTTATGATTTAATCTTTATTGTCACTTAGCATTAATGGCATCTTAATTTTTAGCACCTTTGAAAGGAAGGAAGGCCTAGTGCTAGGAGCTTTTCTTTGGAAAATAGGAATATATTCAAATCAATTCACTCCATTGTTGAAATGTATTTTTATAATAATAGTTCACTTTGATAAAACACTTTCTAGTTTATAAAGTACTTTGCATGAATTATGTAAATTATCCTAACAACAATGCTGTGAGGAAGGTAGAACAAATATATTATTTGGATCTATATTAAGGATTTTGGAAGTCATCTAAACCAAAAGCTTCTAAACTTGTAGAACCTGGCTAAAATAGGCCTAATCAATATTTATTTGGTTTTTACTTGAGAACCTAACTTTGGATTCGCTTGTTCTCTAATGCAGTCCATTCCATTTCCTCCATTTATGAAGAAAATTTTACCTATATTGAATCTGAAACCTGTGTCCTTGTAATTTCCATTAAATGGTCCTTTTGCTTAGTTCTGGGATAAAGCATGAAAAACTTAGTTGCTCTTGTAGGTGATAGCTCTTTTGATAGTTGAAGACCCTCTTCATGTCTTTTCTTTCTCTAGGCCAAAGATCTATGATTCCCTCAAATGGTTTTTTTATTATCCAGTTTAGCACCAGGGCATGCTGGAGCCAACTCAAACTAGTTCATTAGAACCAAATGGTAAATTTTTAGTGTGAGCATTTATACTTGGAAAACACACAAATGCTGCAAATCAGTTTGATTTATTGTTCTGTTGATTGCCTATATAAGAAAGTGTTGGAGAAAAATATTAATAATGCAGATGAAAATGAAAAGTATATCATGTCCTTTGAGTGCTAGTTAAACATTTATCAGTGAATTCTTGGCTAGGTCCATAGTATTTTTCTGAACTATTAGCTTAATATGGCAGTCAAAAAAAAATAAGACCAAAGTAAATTTAACATGGTTTGATGCGATTCCTTCTATTCTGGTTTTGGTAAAGATATCTCCCTTTTAGAAGTGCTCATAAACAATCCTACATCCACACAAAACACTTAAAGAATAGCTAATGCTTTAACCCAGGTGCTCTGATATCCTGTTTATGCCTCATTCAATGAATCTCCAAAATTTCTATGCCAGCCATCCCTGAGTCATGAATCTTCTTTATAGTATGTTTAACAAGTAGCTTTCTGGGTTTTTCCTGAATGATTCCTATATGTTTAATGCAGTGTCTTTAGAGATAGTCTATTCCATTTCAGGAGGTTCTAAATGTAAGGAAGTGCTTTCTTATACTAACAGCATAAATCTGCTACTAGGAAACATTCACCCATTATTCCTGTATTTGTCTTCTGGGGCCAAGAAGAATACATTTGATTGCTTTCACGTTTTAGTTTTTCAAATACTTGGAAAATTGTCTTATCAAACCCTAGTCCCACCACATAGTTTCCAGTCCTCTCACCATTCTATAAGCCATCATCTGGATGTGTCTCAGTTTGTCAATATTCTTCCTAAAAACATAGCTTCCCAAATAGGTTGTGGCTGTGATATGATGATCTAGGCAGAACAGAATCTAGCTATCAATTCCTTCATTTGGGACATGATACTTCAATTAATGCATACTAAGATTACATTAGTTATTAAGAGTACCACATCACACTACTGACACCTCATGCCAGAAATGAAGCTCAGAGTGATGACATGACTTGCCTAAGAGTAGAAACATAAATAATATATCTGAATTTTAATCATGCAATCTTTGAGGGCATTCTACACACACACACACACACACACACACACACACTCAGAATGTTTAATAGATGTGAATATACATCACTAAAAGTTAATAACAAAACTTGTTGGCCACCACTTGCAAATGACATATTTCTCCTAGATTGTTTGCCTGTAAAGTCATGGTTGAGGGATTTTTGTAACATTTAATAGACATGGTTCTAATTTTAAGTCATTGAAGTGGAAAACAAGAATTTTATTTCCCTTCAACATTTTGAAGGGGTAACTAGCAATGAGACTTTTGCTTCTGAGACTTAAAAAACATTTTACTCAAATGTTCAAATCAATCTATGATCTCACTGATTTGGAAGCTTCATCAAATGAGGAAGACTGAAACCCATCTGTGCCTGTCAAAATTATGCAACTGTGGTTCATGCCATCCCATACATATACCAAAGAACATCTGTGTCCAATAGGTTAGAAATCTTCCTCATTTTCTCCTGACATTAGGAAAGTACCAGGGGAAATAACTAGCTGTCCGCTTGCCATTCCTGTTCCTTGCTACCTGCTCAACTTATCCTTGCTTCCTATCACTTATTTCCATAATAATACAATTTGCTTCAAAAATTTTCTTCAGAATTACCCATTGGTTATATGCTGCAACATGCTTATAGCCACCATTTCCTCAATGTGATTTTCATTTTGAGTTATGAGTTGCTGACATACAGGAACACAAATGGAATGTTGGAATTTAAAAGAATGGGTTTTTATTTTAGAGAGTGAACTGTAAAATTATATATATATCATTTTCCTACTATTTGTAAATAGAATTTGTAAATAGAAAAAATAACTACATTTATTTTTTAATTAAATAGAATTCAATACTACTGCAAATAAAATTACAATTACTTGTATGAATGTTGATCCTTTAGCATTCTCAAGAAAGGTATTTAAAGTTTTGAATGGAATGTATCATGTTTATATATTATATGTAAAACATAAATATGTTTATGAATATATGAATTGTATATTATACAGATCTATTCCTATATTATTTAAGGTTTAACATATAGATCATACTTTCCCCATTAAACTTTTAATCAAGTAATATATGTTTAAATGAAAGTCATCAACTTATATGGTATTAAATGACTAATCAGGAAGATTCTGGAATTCAGACTTATCAGAATTTTTATCTTTCTTGAACAAAAGATCACTGATCCATTACAATTTCTAGTCTATGCAATCTTTTCCTATTATCAAAACAGGAAATTCAAGAACATAGTACAACAAAAATCACTTTAAAATAGCATACAACAGTCTTTTAAAAAAATCTTTTTAAAAAAAGCTTTTATTTGTACAATTTGAATGAACTCCTATAATAGGCTTTCCATTCTAAAATGGTAACCTGAATCTATTACTGCAGGGAACATAGAATTTCAATTTCAGTCACACATACAACCCTCATCTCCCCCATAAAAAAGCCTCTGCTATTTACAATAGCAATTCCCTCCCCTTCTTTGTTCACTTCTGAGGTTAGTCTTAGAGATGGGTGAATTTTTACCTATCTCTTTTTAAAGTTTGTTTAGCTCTCTCACAATCTGAAATTAAAAGAATATAAAATGCCTTCCTATATACAAATAAGAATAAAATTTTTCTAATCATAAAGTACTGTTATTTCAATAGTTTTCCTTGAGGGCCTTGTCATTTAGAGAGTATAATAGGGTAGCTTTGAATTATTCATTCCTTCATTTGGTTCATTTATTTGAACTTTTGGGGTATAGAGTATATCTCTGGTGTGAGGGATGTCACATCCTTTTCAGGGCTTCTTTCCACCTTTGGAGTCCATCTGATTAGACTAACTCTCGCCTATGGCTCCAAGAAGGCATAACATGCATAGTGACCAAATTCTGGTAAACTGTTTTGGCAGATGGGCTAAGCAAAGTTGAGGGTAACATAGGGGTCTCAAACCCATTGATGAGTTGGAGGATGGGGAATCTATCCCAAACATGTGAAGACTTTCCCAGGTGGAACAATTTGGTTTCGATGGCCATTAAAGTAGTTGAAATGGGAGCTGTGGAGTACTTTAGAGCTTGATCAGACATCAAAGACATCAAGGTCATCCACTGCATCTTAAGCTATCACCAGTCTTCTTGACTTTGTCCTGCCATTGGATGGTAATAACTTTGGAAGACAGAGTGAGGCTGATGACTTCATGCAACTTTTCCTCACCTAAATTTACACACAAACCAAAAAACATCAATCATACCATTTTACTATTTCTATCCATCTCAAAGTCCTGTGATAACAGGCAAGTGACAAAGTAGCAGTGTGGATATACTGGGAGCCTTAGCTGTAACGGTGCACACAGATGACCCACACAGATGATAGGGTTGTATTTTCACTGAAAACAGCAGTAGGATTTAACAGCTAACATCATCTCCCAGTAGTTCAAAGACTCCTGTCCATCTCTATAAAATTAAAGGGAATACATTGTCTTTTGAGAATCACAGGGAGGACCTGTCTTTTAGTCATTGTTGGCAAGATTCTTGTCAGAATCCTCCTTTACAGGCTGATCCTTCACCTGAAAGATAGTCTTCTACCGGAGAATCCATGTGATTTCAGAAATAGTGAAAAAAGGGTCAATGTGGTGTTAGCTGCCAATAATTCCAGGAGAAATTTCAGGAGCAGAACAGAATTCTATACACATCATTTTTAGATCTGACCAAGGCCTTTGATACTGTCAGTTGTGAGAACTTATGGAACATTATGTCAAAATTTGATTGCCCAGAAAAGCTCATCATTATTGTACATCAGTTTCATGACAGCATACTTTCCTGGATTCAGGATAATCAATGATGATGCTCTTGTGCTTTTCTGATCACTAGAGTGAAACAAAGCTGTATGCTTGCACCCATGCTTTTTATCATGATGTTTTCAGCCATATTGTCAAATGCCTTCTTTGGGGACCAACACAGAATCAATGTCAGTTACCACTGCTGATAAATTCTTCAACTTGAAAAATTTACACGGGGAGGATTTGGGGAAGATGGCAGAGTAGGTTGGCAAATTTCAAGCTCTCCAGATTTTCCCCACAAATGGAACAAATTTGTGCCTCAGAGTGAAAATAGACTAGTCAAAAATCAAGAGGATTTGGGGCAGAACAGGGGTCCATCTGGTACAATCCAACAAGATCTGAAGACCGCAGGTCCGGGATTAGCCCACATGCAGTGGAAAACCTCCTGGATAGCTCTGGAGAAACACCAAGTGGGAACCCTGTGCTACCTGGGTATGACTAGAGTCTCAGCAGGAACCACGGGGACTTTCACCTGCCTGATTTCTTGTGGAGTTTGGGAAGACTGAGAAACTTCAGCTGATTAGGAATTCCAGGCCCAGCTGTGCTGCTCAGACACGGCCCTGGGTGAGAAAGAACCAGAACCCAGTGAGTGCAGAAAGAGCAGGGCAGGAGCACTGCTGCCTGTGGGTACTTGCAGGAGGGTGGGGTTCTTGGTTTGGGATTCCTGGTAAGTGGGGAGAGTTGAGGAGAAATTTGAGGCACCATCTCCAAACCCCATGATTAAAGGTGCTTATACTAATATCTCTTTATTTTTTTTAAAAAATGAACCTGCAAAGAAGAAAGAATCCAACCACAGAAATTTACTATGGGAACAGGGAAGACTGGGGTGCATCTTCAGAAGAGGACACTTAAGTAAAAAAAAGCTACCTCAAAGAGTAATGTGAAATGGCTCCCTGCTCAGAGAGAATTTATAAAACTCAGAAAATAAAAGTAAAGAAAAAAATAATAAAAACTGTCTAAGAAAAACAAGAAATGTATGTAATAGAAAGTTAACCAACAAGAAAAGGAGATATAGTCTCAAAGATGAAAATAATTTTTTGAAAATTAGAAATGGGCAAAGAGAAGCCAGTGAAGCTCTGAGAGACCAAGAAATAACAAAACAGATTATAAAGAATGAGAAAAAAGAATAGAATATGAAATATAAGAAAAATGACAGATCTAGAGAACAGATAAAAAAGAGAAAATATAAGAATAACTGGACTGCCTGAAAACTCTAATCAAAAAAGAACCTTGACACTATAATTCTGGAAATAATCCAAGAGAGCTGTCTTGGAATGATAGAATATGAGGGGAAAATAGAAATAGAAAAAATCCACAGATTATTGCCTCAATGAAATCCTTTGTGGAAAATATACAGGCATATTATTGTAATATTTCAAAACTCTCAGACCATCGAGAAAATTTTGCAAGAAACAAACAAAAAAATTGAATACACTAGAGCTACAATTAGAATTGTACAGAACTCATCAGCAGCTATAATAAAATATTTCAGTTCCTGGAATCATATCAACTGACAATCAAAACAACTAGGCCTGTGACCAAAAATATCATATCAAGCAAAATTATCCATAATAATAAACAAGAAAAAAAGAACATTCAACAGAATTTCAGGATTTTCTATCAACCAAACCTGAATTTAATAGAAATTTAACATCTAAGAGCCAATATCAAAGATTAGTTTCAAGGAACTCAACATGGACAAATGGTTTATTTTATTTTTTTACATGGGAAACACATACTATTTGTTTAAGACTCACATAAACAATAGAGTAATTCAAAAGAAAGATTGGCAGAGTTAAGATAAAATAGTAATTATATTACATAAATGAAGTGCAGAGGAAGAATAGATACAGAGGCACTAGAGGGGAGAGGAGGGCTCGTAGTTCTGAAAACAGTCACATCCAGAATGGATTCAATAGGCAACACTACATATATAACATGAAAGGTATAACATTGTACAAAATCTATAAAGAAATAAGGTAGAAGAAATGGGTAGATGGGCAAGCAAAGGGTGTGTAGGGAAGGATCTATGAGTAGGAGGTGGTTAAGTAATAGCAAGGCAAATTAAGGAGCAGAATTAAAACAAAGTCAGCAGGGATAGATGTGTATGTGTGTATGTGGGGTGTGTGTGTGTGTGTGTGTATGCATATGTATACATAAATATATCTTCTCTTAACTATAGCTTGCTTGGGGGTGGTGGGGGAATGAAAAGGAGGAAAAGAATAAAGTAAATAAGGTGAGCAGCAGAGAACAAAAGGATAATTTACAAGGAAGTAAAGAAAAAATGGATAGTCATGAATATTATTTCTTCTACACATATCTGTATCTATATCTATATCTATATCTTTATCTATCTATCTATTTATCTATCTATACTTTATTAATATGGTAATTTGTTGTTATATATTTTGAATCCTCCCTGATGTTCTGCTGGGCACACATACCAATGTTCTCTTTTGTTTGGTTTTGTATTCCTCTTCTGTTTTTCTGTTTTTCAGACTAAGGTAGACTAGGTAAGACTAAGGTAGATGGAATTTTGTTGCATGATTTTTTGTTGTTGTTTGCAGATGATTGTGCACTCAATGTAGCCTCCAAAGCTGAGATGCAACAAAACTGAGATGATTCTTCTCCACTGCTTATGCTAAATATGGCCCAACAATTAACACCAAGAATACACATGTGCTGCACCAGCCACATCACACCATCCATATATGGAATCATTGGTTACAGAAAAAGGAGAAGTTTTGAATGTTATGAATATATTCACTTGTCTTGGCAATATACTCTCCAGATATTATATATATATATATATATATAGATATATAGATAGATAGATAGATAGATAGATAGATAGATAGATAGATAGATAGATAGATAGAAAGGTTGATGTACATATCGGAGCCCCCCAAATACTGAGTTAACTCTAGCAAAGGAAAATACGGAAAAGAATAGATATTATACTGACTACCAAACTGAAGATCTAGACTCTGTTGTATTAACCTGATTGTTAAATGCCTGTGAAACCTGGCCCTTATACCAGTGCCATGCAAAAAAACTGAATTGCTTCCATCTGAATTGTCTAAAGAACATTCTGAAGATCACTTGACAGGGTGATACCAGACACCAAGGTCCTTTCTGGAACTAAATGGACAAGCATTCAAACTCTACTGCATAGAGTACAACTTCCTTGGGTTGACCACATTGTTTGAAGGCCAAATGCATATTTGCTAAAAAGATTATTTTATGGAGAACTCAGCTAGAGCAAATGCTCACATGTTGGTCAGAAAAAAAAATGATCCAAGGACATTCTTAAAGTCTCTCTTAAGAACTTTGGAATTGATTTACAACATAGAAGACACTGGCACAGGACCACTTAGCATAGTGTACCTTCATCAAAAAAAGTGCTATGATCTGTGAGCAAAACAAAATTAAATTACATTAAAAGAAATAAGAGATACATACATTTAGAGAATCCACTGTAAATGTTCACACAAACTTTTGTTTGATTTGTGGTAAAGCACTGTGAGCTCATACTGGTTTGATCAGCCACAATCAGAGACCCACTGTATTTCAAATCTAACACAGTTATATAATTTTGGTTCTCTTAAAGAACAAAAGACAAGAATCAACCAATATGTGAACTTTTAGAAAATTTTGCTATTTGTATTTCAATATAATTTGTTCCATTTTTAATACTATGTTGACTATTTTAGGCATTATGTGCTATATGGTAACTATTTGCTATAAAAGAACATTGAGGTTTTTTTTTTAAATACTGGCATTGATTGGTATGGTGCTATAAGTTCTGATCCTTCAGTGTTTGTGAGGGAAAGGGAAACATCCATATAACAAAGCAATTATTGTGTGAATGAAACAGATCAAAAGAGTGAAATAAAGTCAAAAGAGAAATAGAAGAAAAATAATGTCACTTTTTTGAGTATATATCAAGAGTGGCTGTAGAATACAAGAAAATATATGTGAGTAAAGGAGATTGCCTAAATATGGACCCTCAGAGTGAACTAGAGTAAGTTAACTAGTTTTTAATTTGTTGTGAGTGAATGGAATAAAGATATTCTAGGACCATGTAAAGGACTAAAGAGGCTTTGTAGACCTAGCTTCTATGATGTCAGTGCTGTGAAAGGAGTAAGAAATGGTTTTGTTTTTATTCCTTAGTGGTTTTCAATTAAGAAGAATCCAATGGACCAAATATAATCAGTGACAAGAGGTAAAGTGTTTATGAGAATATGATCTCTGTCATGAATTTGTTTAGCAATAGCACTACCAAAGAAAACAAAAATCAAGCAGTTCTAAGGAGTTATTTTGCCCAATTACATGTTAGTAAAACTAAGTGAAATAGATGATTATTTACAAAAATATAAACTTTCCAATCTAACAGGAGAAATAGAATATATAAACTCCTTTTTATAAAAAAGAATTTGAACATCAATGAGTTCCCTAAGAGAAAGCCCTTAAGACCAGATAGATTTACAAGAACAATTAATCCCAATACTATATAAAACTATTTGGAAAAAAATAGGTAAAGAAGTCCTTCCAAATATGCACAAATATAATTTTTATACCTAAAACAGGGAGATCAAAAATGCCAGAACAGAGTCAGTGCAGAATACATAGTAGTAAATGACCATAATAATCTAGTGTTTGATATATTCAATGATTCAACCTTTTTGATTAAGAACTTACCATGTGAAAAAAAATTCTGGGACTGGAGAGAGTTTGGCAGAAAATAGCCATAGGCAAACATCTCACAATACATAGCAAAATAACATCAAAATGGATAAGCATTAATTATTTGGAAGATCAGTCTTTAAGAACAGTGGTTTTGGTTTTGGTTTTATTTATTTATTTGTTCTTGCCTTTCTTTATAACCCCAGCACTTAGCACCTTGTCAGGCACATAGTAGGCACTTAATGAAAGTTTGTTGATTTGACTTGACTTTACGTAGAAGGTGACAAGAGCTAAATCTGGAAAGAAACTAGCAATTCTAAGAGGCAAAGGTGAGTAGGAGTGCATTCCAGGAATGGGGGACACATAATGCAAAAGCATGGGAATTAGACATGGAATGGCATGAATGAGGAACAGTTTGACTATACCATGGTGTGCAATGTGGGCACTAATATATAATATGACTGGAAAGGTATGGTGCAACCAAAGCTATGAAAGGTTTTAAGTGTAAAACAGCAGTTTCTATTTGATCCCAAGTAGTGGATGTAGGAGGAGAAATAATGAAATATGGTTTGGGGCAACTAGGTGGTGCTGGCCCTAACTTGTTTCTAAACTTTAGATAGGAATATAGGTACCTTTCATAAAAAATTTCAGCAAGGTCTAGCTTTTAAAAAAAATCAGGGAGTTTCCCTTCCTCCCCCCCAAAAAAACGTTTAACTACACTGATACATGATAGATTTTTTTTTTTTTTTTGCTTTTTGCTGAGGCAATTGGGGTTAAGTGACTTGCCCAGGGTCACACAGCCAGGAATTGTCTGAGATCAGATTTGAACTCAGGTCCTCCTGACTTCAGGGCTGGTGCTCTAACCTGTGCAACCTAGCTGCCCCTACATGATAGATTTGTGCACCTTCACAGTCCCCTCTAACTTTCTTGGTATTTATTCATTCTTCTCTAGTTCTATCTTTGCCTAATTGTTTCTCTATACCTAATTTCCTTTCTGTATATATTTCCTATTTATTCTCTTCATTCTTTGCTCTTCTTATTTTCTTCCTCAAGAGTGTTAGGAAGAGATTTAACTTTCATTTTCCTAGGAAATTTATTTATTTTTAATGCACATTATTTTATGAGTCATGTTGAGAGAAAAAAAAATCCAAGCAAAAGGACAAACCATGGGAGAGATTAAAAAAAAAAACAGAAAAAATAAGTGAACATAGCATGGGCTGATTACAGTCAGTCTCCTTAGTTCTTTTTTTTTGGATGCAGGTGGCATTTTTTATACAAAAAGATTGCTTTGGATCACTGAACTGCTGAGAAGAACCAAATCTTTTATAGTTGATCATCACACATTCTTGCTTTTATTGTGTACAATGTATTCCTGGTTCTGCTTCTTTTGTTCAGCATGAGTTCATGCAAATCTTTCTAGGCCTTTTTAAAATCAACTTGTTCATCATTTTTTACAGAATAATAATATTCCATTATCTTCATATACCACAATTTGTTCAGCCATTCCCCAATTGATGGGCATCCACTCCTTTTCCAATTCTTTACTACCACAAAAAGAACTGCTACAAATGCAAGTCCTTTTCCTTCCTTTATGATTTCTTTGGGATACAGACCCAGTGATGACACTGCTGGGACTGAGGATATGCAGTTTTATAACCCTTTGGGCATAGTTCCAGATTGCTCTCTAGAATGGCTGGATGATTTTGTAATTTCACCAATAATCCATTAGTGCCCCAGTTTTCCCATATATCCTCCAACATTTTTATCATTGTCTTTTCCTGTCAAATTAGCCAATATGAGAGGTGTGAAGTGGTACCTCAGAGTTGTTTTAATTTGCATTTCTCTAATCAATAGTGACTTAGTAGCTTTCATTTTCCTAAAGAAATTCCTTTGAAAGACTCCTTTCTTATGACAGATACATTGTTATTTACCCCTAAATCAATTTGTATGTATATGGAATCAGCATAAGAAAGGGAGTTTCCCCATGTAAGAAAAGCAGCTCCATCACTGTCCTTTGAGTTCCATTATACACAACTGCAAAACAGGAACCCCATCCCCTACCTCTAGAGATAATGAGAATGAAGATATGATAGTGAAAAAAAAAGTTGTCAGCAGAAGTTAGGTAGGTAGAACCATTTTGAATCCTCTTATTGACTGAAATTAGCTAATTGAGCAGAAGATTTCTGTCTCTGTGATCCAACTACAATTACAGTCCACTGCTATCTTATCGCTTTGGCCTTTGTTCCCTTATTCTTTTTTACTCACAATTACGAATATTTTCCTTGATTTCTGTCTACTAGCTCTATTAATTATTTTAGTTTTTCCTTATATTTCTCCCTTGAACTACATAATTGCTTGAGTATATCTAATCATCCAATAATCACTTATTTCTATTGCTCAGCTCCTTTTCATGGTCAATAGAACTATCATAACATTTGCTCTAGCACAGGATGTTAATTATATGTTAAGAAAGATGTCTTTGTTCTTTGAACATTAAGTTGACATTTCCAAAAAATATTTAGGGTACAGAGAAGGCTTCACTCAGACAAGAGGTTTTCAGAATAATAACCCTCTTCCTATGACAATTAATGATACAAAACCTGAAAAGTAGTATAAGTGAATATGAAACAAAACAATAGATCTCCTGCTGAACGTGGTGAGAGATCATATAGGACACAACAATGAAGCAAAAGAGTATATGGGCACAAAAACATAATCAATAAGCAAAAGGTTAAAGAAAATAATAAAGGAGATATGTAGAATGGATTGGTGAGACAAAAGATGATTAAAAATAAAAAAAAAAACTAACATGAGAGAGTTGGCAGTATAATGATTCAACAGAGAATAAGTTTGATCATATCCTGAGGCCAACAATAGGTCAAGAAAGACCAAAGCTGTTTATTATACATTATTGAGAAGAATAAGAACCAAAATAAAGTACAAGAAAGAATTCATGTGCTCAAGTCTGGCCTCAGACACTTACAAATTGAGTAATTCTGGGCAAATAATTTAATCCTCCTCTATGAAAATTCCTCAACTATAAAATTCCTCACCTATAAAAAATCCTCATCTATAAAATGAGCCAGAGAAGGAAATGGAAAACCACTCCAGTTCTTTGCCACGAAAATATCTAATGGGGTCATGAAGATTTAGCCATGACTGAAAAACTGAACAGCAACAACAATGTTCCGTGAGCAACAAACTATAGAGGTAGTACAATTGCATATTGAGTTTAGTGTTGCAATCAAATCAAACATACTACAAAGTCAATGGGATAGATATTCTATAATATACATTACTTAAATATATTGCCTTATCTTTGTAGGGCTCAGGCCTTCATGCTACTTACTGGGATCTCCCCACTCTAGTATTACTCTCATTCCATTTTTACAAAATATTCGGACTCTTCCCTGGTGCCCCTGGTATTGATAGGTAAGTTTTTGCTTTATCTTGTCTGGATTCATTATCCACAGCACTTCTCCTCCCTTCTCTTTCTCTGCCTTTGCCCTATGAGTTTTCTCCCTTTCTTTTATTTTATTTTTGTTGTTTGTTTTGTTTTGTTTTGTTTTTTGCGGTTACTGGAGTTAAGTAATTTGCCCAGGATCACACAGCTAGGAAGTGTTAAGTGTCTGAGACCAAATTTGAACTCAGGTCCTCCTGACTTCAGGTCTGATGCTCTGTCCACTGCACCATTTAGCTGCACCTTCTTCCTCTATTAAAATATAAACTCTTCAAAGGAAAGTAACAACTTTGCTTTTTTGTTTGTATTTTCAGTGTTTAGCATATAGCCTAGTACATTATTATGTAAATTATTTACTTATCTATTGGTCTTCCAATCTAAATCTGTATGGTTAATTAGGTATATATGCCAAGAAGTGGGCACAAACTAGAGTAATTAGTTACTTCAATATTTCAATCATGCAAGATTTCATGGGTATGAATACTTTCTGACATAAGACTAAATCATACTTCCTTTAATTATTTCCTCTCAGCATCCTTCCCATGGCTTGGTAAATTGATTCTAAAATTATGTTCCTAAAAAATACCATGTTATTATGTGACCAAACTGGTGATGTGTGCCCCCTCACCCTAGTAAGCCATGGATAATGGGCAACAATCCATCACTGGGACATCTTGTAACATTTTAAAGATTGATAGGATTTGGCACACCTTGGTTTCTACTGGCAAAGCATTTGACAACTCAGAACTATAATTTCATTTGTTCATGGAATCATCACAGTAAAGTTTTAATGAAAAATGAAAACTACTACTTAAAATATTGAAATCAAACATGTCTGAAATCACTTACAAGAACAGTCTGGCATTAAAAAATGATTGGTGGAGTTGTGAACGGATCAAGCCATTCTGGAGAGTAATTTGGAATTATGTTCAAAAAGTTATCAAACTGTGCATACTCATTGACCCAGCAGTGTTTCTATTGGGCCTATATCCCAAAGAGATCTTAAAAGAAGGAAAGGGACCCACATGTGCAAGAATGTTTGTGGCAGCCCTTTTTGTAGTGGCTAGAAACTGGAAACTGAATGGATGCCCATCAATTGGAGAGTGGCTGAATAAATTATGGTATATGAATGTTATGGAATATTATTGCTCTGTAAGAAATGACCAGCAGGATGATTTCAGAGATGGCTGGAGAGACTTGCATGAACTGATGCTGAGTGAACTGAGCAGAACCATAAGATTATTGCATACAGCCAAATCAACATTGGATGATGATCAATTCTAATGAAGGTGACTCTTTCCAACAATGAGATGATGCCAGTTCTAATGATCTTGTGATGAAGAGAGCCATCTACACCCAGAGAGAGAACTTTGGGAACTGAATTGGATCACAACATGATATTCTCACTCTTTTTGTTGTTTGCTTGCATTTTGTTTTCTTACTCATTTACTTTCTTTTTTTTTTGATCTGATTTTTCTTGTGCAGCAAGAGAATTGTATAAATATGTTTATACATATTGGATTTAACATATTTTAACATGTTTAACACATATTGAATTGCTTGCCATCTAAGGGAGGTGGTGGCGTGAAGGAGGAGAAAATCTGAAACACAAAGCTATGCAAGGGTCAATGCTGATAAAGTATCCATGCATATGTTTTGAAAATAAAAAGCTTTATAAAAAACAATATTGACATTAAAAAAAAGAACAGTTTGGAACAAAGAGAAGCCTTGAGAAACCTCTCAACACCTATTAAGGGTTCTCATTTTTGGAGCAACAACAGTTATAATCCAATTTTTATTAGAGCTTCCAAATGAATGGAATCAATGAAGAAGCATCTATCAAAATAGTTACTGTGTTCCATGAACAGGGGATAAAAATACTGAAGCAAAGATAGTCTTTGGGGCAGCTAGGTGACGCAGTGGTTAGAGCACCAGCCCTGAAGTCAGGAAGACCTGAGTTCAAATCTGGTCTCAGACACTTCCTAGCTGTGTGACTCTGGGCAAGTCACTTAACCCCAATTGCCTCAGCAAAAAGAAAAAAAAAGATAGTCTTTACTCTCAAATAGCTTACAAGAGATGGCAGATGTGCTGTCCTTAGTATAAAAAACAAAAACAAAAAAACTGCAGCAAGTATGGTTCCAAAGTTGTTTCAGTTTAATGATAGACTTTCCATCTAATATGAGTCCCCCTGTTTTTGAATATTGGATAAGGATGTCCAAACTATTGGGTTCCAGATTGAGATATGATGGCCAAAGAGGAACTAAAGCAATGATCAAGAACTTTTGATGACTCACCTCTTCTCCACAGGGGAAAAGGGAGACATGGTATTATATGGAAAAGCAAATGAGCAGGGGAGTCTCCAGTCCCAGAGCTTCCAGAATGTTAGTGAGCAGATGTTCTTTTTTGCTTTCTCTCAATGGCCACTCCCTCTAAGCTCTGTCTGTTTGCATTTACCTTTGTCTTTGAATAAAATAAAGGCTGCTCTCACAGCAGAGAACACCTTGTCCTGCCTGAAGACAGTTTAGACTCAAGATTTTGTGTTCAAACTGATTTGCCTGCCATAAGTAAGGCTTGAAGTTTGATGAACTTTTAAAGAAGAATATCTGGAGTTTGACTACTTCTTGATATATAAGCACGAACACCCATCAACTTAAGCTCTTTTTAGTTAATCATTTAGGTTCCTTCAGAGTAGTTCCCTTTTCCACTCCAGTGGAAGGCAATATACAGTAGATGCCAGTGTTCTATTCTCCTCCTTAATCTGGCCTTACATGGAGGAAAAGTGAAATGAATAGTGATTAAAAGGAGAATAACCATCTCAGATCTTTTAGATCTGGAAATTTCACCAATTAGTAAGTCATCTGAATTAGCAAAAGATTCACAGAAGGATTAAGATAGAAGGGGTTGAGGAGTTATTTTCTATTTATAAATCATTACAGATTAATTTAATCAGATCAGTTATCTGACATCCACTATGGGAACAAGAGTTTTAGTGACAAAGGGGAGAGTAGAGCAAGTGCATATTTTGGAGACTGTGGAATTCTGAAAGGGTAAAAATTGATATATATATATATATATATAATAAAGAGTATTAGGGGAACCCACATGTTCCATGGGTATCCATATAACTCAGAAAAAAAAATTAGAGGAAGACTTCAAACTGGCTTTGTTGCTACCTAATGTTGAAATTAGGTGATGCCATGGATAAGAGTAACAGGTTAGGCAGATATTGGATGGAAAGTGAACCTGTAGTGAAAATATCTATTTGATGTGATCATGGGTACATTGATATTTTGAGGAAAAAGGCAAAAGGAAAGCAGGTGGCTATAGAAAAATCAAGGTATAGAAATAGAATTATGAGAGTAGCAAAGTGAAAGTTTATTTACTTCTGAATTTTAGAACTTCTTGTCCAATAATTTCATAGAATTTCTCTTGCATGCCTTGAGCAAATGAATGACTTAACCTCTCTGAGTCCAAGTTTCTTCATGTGTAACATGGGGTAGCCAGATCTTCAAGGTTCCTACTGATTTAATGACTTTATTCTATGGTCCTGACTCTTACTGTCTTATCAGAAGTCAAGAAAAGACTTTTCTGAAACAACCTGCTCTCTCTATTCAAAGACCGTAGTAGTTATGTATAGTCATAACTACTAGATTTGTTAATAGAGGATCAGTTTTTAGCTATGGAAATTCATGATATAAAGAAAAAATTGGCCCTTGTTCACCTGTGTTTTTATGAGTGAGAGAGTAGCTAAAATAAAAAAAAAAGGTACAGATGTAGCTAAGAATCATAATTTTTGGATTATCTATAAAGGTTAAATTAACTGTTGGTAATTTAAATGTTATCCCCCCCCCCACAGACACACACACACAAACACACACACACTCCCCAGTGACCAAATATATTTAAATAATATTGAAAGAGGTAAGAAATCAATATTTACATTCTTGAGATAAATGGAGTGAAGACCAACGATACAGCTCTAAAGGAAGGACGGGTCATGGGGTTATTTTTAGAGAGGAAGAAATTGGTATCATCTTGGGCCCAAAGACACTAAGAATCATCATTTCATGGAACCATCAAATTTTATCTTGAAATATTAATTGTAAACATGAGCAAAAAAAAAGACCAATAATATACATGTGTCTATTACTTGCAGAAGGTGACAAAATAAATTCTATGAACTTATGAGAAACTCTTAAAAAAGTCAACTTTAAGTTTGATACTTACTGATTTCAATGCAAAAGTGGGCACAAATGAGAATAATGAAAAACACAATGGAAAATATGATTCAGGCTTAAGAAACAAGAGAACATATGTTTATCAATCTAGAACTATGTAGTATCAACATTTGGAAGAGAATCATAAAGCACTATATGGCATTAAGTATAGAAGTCTTAGAACATTTTTTTTAAATGAAATTGAGTATGTATTAGCAGGTGAGAAACACCAGGTCAGCGATAGACCATAGACTTATTAAAGGTCAAAACAAACATCATATTAGAAAAACAAAAGGATAAAGATAAGAACACACTATTTAAAAGCAATGATTGAATTAGATTCAACATGACCTACTCAAACGAGTTATCAATGACAAAAAAAGTAGAAAATGAAAAAAAAGATAAAAATATATTGAGCTTGATTGTCGTCATATAAAATGAAATTTGCTTTGAACCTTTTTTCTCTACTCAGGAATGAACAGTCCCCTTCTCCCAGCTCATAGCTCATAGCAATTTTTGCACCTCTCTTAAATAAAATGCATGAAATACTAATTTGTATTACAGGTATTTATACATTTTACATTTCTCTTAAATTGTACTCTCTTTGATTTAGAAGTGGTATCTTAATCTAAACTTAATATTTTCTCTAGGACCTGTTATCATAATGCTTTATATATAACAGATACTGAGAGAAATTATTATTAAAAACCAATAATTTGGGGACATCCAGAGTTTCTCCTTTTTCTAACATCCTCTTTTCAAATCTCAATCTCTAAAGGTCATTGCTGATAATGAAACTGGATTAATTTTTTAAAACAATCTTTTCAAGGCCTCACCCAATTAGGGCAACCCATTATGCTCTACCAGGTTTGGGTAGGGATGAATTCTTTGAATAGATTGCCTGCAGTAGGACAATTTAGAAATAAATGACATAAAGTTCATTAAATAGAACCAGCCTCTCATTATAATATTCATTCTTAATTCATTATCATTATCATAATATTCATTAACAATTATCAATTGTTAACCAATCAAGAGTTCATTGCTACCCTCAGAAATACCCTTCTTCCTTAGGGAACATAATTTTTGAGCACCATTGGTGTCTTTTATTAATAACATGCTAGCTTTATTAATGAAATGATTAAATTACCCAGAAATTACATCTCTGGAACTTTTAAAATGTAAATTTTTGTTAAATTGAATATTTTTTGTTGCTTAGACTTCCAGATAAACTATATTATGAGCCCCACAGTTCCAAATAATTTTGAAAGCATTTTTCCAATGTGAAAATTGCATTTCCTGTTTTTAAACTATGATCTACAAGGTCTTTAGACAGCCCTGATCATCCCCTGGTGTGGGGTTTGCCAAATAACAACTGTTTTGGTCAGAGAGTTTGCATCTGAAAAACTACTCTTAGCAAAGTGGCAGATTTCCACTGGGGAAATCTGCCTTTCAATCCAGCTGAACACAGTGAACATTGGAAAGGGAAAAACAGTTTACTATTTCTCCATGTCATGAAAAGGTCATTTATCAACCTATTTATGTAGCAGTGAAAGGTTGTGATTGCACACTGCTAGTAATGCTGCCTTTTTGGAAATTCATTCTGTTTTTTTTTCTGGGGACATGCTATTTTTTCTCTCATAGCATGCTTCATTATATTTAATGTATGGCAGCATGTAGATCATGTTACTAGAAATGCAGGAGTGAAAATTCATTACCACATACACAGCAAGCTTTCTATGTATTCATAAGAAGGACATTTGTAGTTGATCAGTATTGGAAAGAGATACAATGCTTGGCCCTGGTCTTGGACTAGAGTGATTTAAATTGCTTTCTCTAGGGCTCTGTTTGAAGTATGACAGTTTACTTTGATAGCAAGAAAAGGAAAACTGAGTTTCTTTCACTACTTCCTTGAATTTCTTTTGGGAATCAGTGTAAATATAGTACTCAAAACAAATATTTTTAAACCGTAAATAAAACAACAAAAGTAAGCTGCCTTGGGATATTGTGTTGTTTTCTTCTACTTTAGCACTGTTTGCATAACCAGTAATGAAACAGATATGATTGAATTTAAATCTGGACGCACAAGGAATTTCGTGGAAAAGAAATACATAAAAATATGGGAGACATCTTGGAACTCAAATAATTTATAGTTTAAATAGTCTTGTTGCAAATCACTAGATACAGAATTAGGAAACTTGAGGACAAAGGAGTTGGGTTCAAATCTTAATTCTGTCACTTATATGTTTGTAAAAGTCATTGAAGCTTGCTTCACTTTTGACCTTGAACTCTGCCACTCTTTGGATGCTTGACTTTAAATGAGTTAAATTTCTTTCCTCATTACCTATAAAATGATATTGCGGTTTGACCTTTTTAAATTTCAGAGTTGTTGCCAGATCAAATGAGATGATAAATGTGAATGGTTTTTTTTAAGGGTAAAACTTAAAAGTATAAGTTATTCCCTTCAGATCAAGGCTTATATGGTCTATTTAAGAATATAGATTTCTATCCAATTCTGTGAACTTTCTCTATTAATTGTTACTATTTTGTTTGAATGTGTTCACTTGAAGGTCAGAATCATAGCTTTCCCTACTAATTCTCTCATAAAATAGTAATTTTATTCATGTTTTAAAGGTACTGAAGTGAATAGCAGAACTGAAGTCACTTTCGTAATACAAGAAATACTAAAACTGTATTTACTTCAATAACAATAATTAAATAAATCAAGCACAGAAGCAAGTAGGTGGAAGATGGGAAGCAGTGGAATAAAGCAGAGAAAATTAAGGTTCACCGCTAATGTGGTGTGTGACCCTGTGCAAGTCACTTAAGTTATTGCTATATCTGCTTATTAATTTTTGTTTTTACTTCTTACTCCTTAAATTGGATTAGGAATGCTTTCTCATAAGATTATAGGTATCAGTTATAGTAGCATATATAAAGAAATATAAGAAGGGACAGAGACAAGATGGTAGAGAAAGACAGGTACTCACTTCAGTACTCTCAAATTCTCCAAAAAATCTAAAATAATGCCTCAAAATGAATTCCAGAGCAGCAAAATCAACAAAAGAATAGGTTGAAACATTTTTTCTATCTCAAGACAATTTAAGTTTTGCAGAAAGGTCTGTCTTCCAGGGGTGAGAGTATAACACAGTCCAGCATGCTAGACTAAGGCACAAGCCATCTATCAACAAGCTAGCAGCAGGCCAGGGTGGGGAAGGAGATGAAGGAGGAGGGAATGTGTGAGTGAATTCTCCATGGAGCTTCCAAAAGCTCTTAGTGCAGACAGTTTTATGAATTGCACACCTGGTCAGAAGGAAATTATAAGGAAAACTTTACTGGCACTAGGTACAAGACTCCATTGCATGGCTCATATGCAGTTCTAAGTCACAGTACCAGGAGAAGGAGGAGAATTAGAACACTAGCACAGGTAGCTGCAGGGGATCCTGCTCAGAATTCCTTAGAACAATAAGTTCATAGGTTCATTGACCTGGCAAAAACTCTGAGATTAAAAAAAAATCAAACCTCATTATCATTTTATAGGTGATGAGAAGAATTCTTTTGCTTGTTGTTTGCTCATTTTCTCAGCAAATTTCTTGATTTTTAACTTGAAGTTAAAGCTGGATTCTGCTTTTATGGTAGAGGGGACACTGTCCATAACTTCAGCTTGTTTGGGCAGCTGATTTTATAGCTAGTTCTAGTGATCTATAAGTTTTCAATTTTTCCAATGTGGTATAATATATGAAAAGTTATGGTCACTGGTCTTCTGGCCTATGCTATGGTTTATTAGCCACCTCAAGTTAAAAGTCAAGAAACTGTCTGGAAAAACGAGCAAACAGAAACAGCAAAAGAATCCATAGAAAGTTAATATGATGACAGGGAAGAGCAAAATACAAAATCAGAAAAATACAACAGAGTCATATAACTATGCTCAAAATCTGAAAGAAAAGTGTGAATTGGTCTCAAGTTCAAAAACAAATTCCTGGAAGAGCTCAATTTATGAGAGGTAGAAGAAAAATTGAGAAAAAAAATGAGTGATGGAAGAAAATCATGAAAAAAGAGTCACCAGTCTGGTAAAAAAGGCATGGAAAATACTGATAAAAACAAGACCTTAAAAAACAGAAGAGGCCGACTAGTAAAAAAAGGCATAAAAATCTACTGAAGAGAATATTTTAAAAAATAGAATTAACCAATATTTTTTGGGGGAAAGATGCATAAAAACCATTGAAAAGTGATTAAAGTGATTAAAAAGCAGAATTGGCCAAATGGAAAAGGTGGTTTAAAAAAATCACTAAGTTATACATATAAGACTATACTAAGCTTATTCTTTTCTGTCAGTTTTTTTCTCTGAATGTATCTTTCTTCATAAATCCAAGTCAATGAACACATTATTTCCTACACCATAATAATATTTCAACCCAATAATATTCTGAGAGATTGCCTGTGAAAGTCCCCCTCCACCCCTCAGTTTTCTTCATTTCTTTAATTCTTGGTTACAAGGGTTTTTTTCATTCAAGAAAATTTTAATTTAAAATAATCAAAATTATTCTTTTTGCATAACACCAATGCTTCCATTTTATAATATAGTTTAAAGTCTGATACTGGAGGATTAATTTTCCTCACATATTTTTCCCCTAGTTTGTTTGAAATTCCTGACTTTTTGATCTTTCAAATGAACTCTGTTATCAGATTTTTTTTTATTACTGAATGAAATATATATAATATGTATATATATGCATACATATAATTTAATTGACATTGAAGAAATAGATTACTTAGGTAAAATTGTCATTTTAATAATTATATGGGCTTTACCCACCCATAAACAATAAATATTACTTCAATTATTTAGATCTGAGTTTATTTGCACAAACATTGTTTTATATTTATGTTCATATAGTTCCTCTGTTTCATCAGGTATATGTTCAATATATGCTTTTATAATTTGGTCTAAAACAATATTAATTTTGTTGACATGCAGTTTCTCTCTTTTTTTTTACTTTTGGTTACAACTATTTTAATTTTAACTTTGAGACTATAATTAAATTCTACCCCTTTATTTTTATCTCTGAGCAGATTTTTCATTTTTATGTTTTCTGAGAGAAATAAATTGTTGAATTCAACTTTTTAATCTGTTCTCCATTTCTGTTTTATGTGTAAATTCATCCTATTCACATTCTAAACTACAATTACTTGTGCATTTTCCTCCTTATTATCCCTCACTATCCTTCTCACTCTATTTAATCTATCCCTCCTCATTCCTCTGCTTTACTTCTACCCAATACCTTGCCCTCCTATTCCTTAATTTACCTACCCCTTTATGAGTCCCTCCTTCATCCTCTTCCTTCACCCCATTCTCTTGACCTTTTATTTCTTTCTAAATTTGGATCTTTGCATCTTCTCTCTCTCTCTCTCTCTTTCTGATTCTCTATATTCTCAGTCCATGCCTTTCTTTCAAACCACCTAAATAATTATGACAATCGTAACAGTCTGCTAATATGTTCACATATGTGAAGTAAAAAATTTAGCCTTATTAAGTCCTTTATAATTGGTCTTTAATGTTTACCTTATATTTCTTCTTGATAATTGTTGGATTTTCTCTTAAGTTCTAGGAGTTTTTGTTATAAAAATCTATAGGTTATTTTCTTCTTTAAGTTTTTGATTTTCTATTTCCAGTTACAGACTTATTTTTTATAATTTTCTTGGATTGACTTCATTTTATTTTTTCTATTTTTACCTCTATCTTTCTTATTTAATTTTTAGAATCTTTTTTAAGTTCTTCCAAGAACTCTTTTTTTGTGCTTGGGACCATTTAATGTTTCTCATTGAGAAAGAAGTGGCTATTTTCGTTTTCATCATCTCTCTCTGAATGTGAACTGAGATCTCTCTATGTAGTAGCTAGCTATTGTTGGGCTCTTTCTTTTTTGATTATTCATTTTTATTTGTTTAATTATGTTTATTTATTGTTTTTGTAATGTCTCAGTTTCCCTGAATTGTAATACCTCAGTTTCAAAAAAATGAGACCACCCCTGCGCCAATGGACTTTGAGCCTCATTGATTTGGGGGGGGGAACTTAAAGTGGTTGATAAATGAATGCCAAATTCTGACTGTGCCCCCTGTTACAATGTGTTTAGGATTTAGGATGAAAAATATTGTGTTACAAAGACCTCAGCTTCTGGGATTGGAACTCACTATTTGACAAAAACTTCTGGGAAAATTGGAACCTATTGTGGACAAAATTAGGACTTTACTCACACCTCACACCACATACCAAGATAAGATCTAAATGGGTTCATGATTTAGACATAAAGAGTGATATTATATGCAAATTAGAGGAACAAAGGATAGTTTACCTCTCAGTCTTGTGGAGAAGGAAGGAATTTGTGACTAAAGAAGAACTGGAACTCTTAATTGAACACCAGATGGATAATTTTGATTACATTAAGTTAATTTACTTAACTTTACATTAACTTAATTTACATTAAGTTAAAAAGTTTTTGTACAAACAAAACTGCAAGATTAGGAAGGAAGCAATACATTGAGAAGTCATCTTTACATTTAAGGGTTCTGACAAAGGCCTCATTTCTAAAATATATAGAGAATTGACTCATATTTATAAGAATTCAAGCCATTCTCTGATTGATAAATGGTCAAAGGCTATAAACAGACAATTTTCAGATGATGAAATTAAAGCTATTTCCAGTCATATGAAAAAGTGCTCCAAATCACTACTGATCAGAGAAATGCAAATGAAGACAACTCTGAGATTACCATTATACACCTGTCAGATTGGCTAAAGTGACAGGAAAAGATAATGATGAATGTTGGAGGGGATGTGGGAAAATTGGGACACTGATACATTGTTGGTGGAACTGTGAATGGATGCAACCATTCTGGAGAGCAATTTGGAGCTATGCTCAAAAAGTTATCAATCTGTGCATACCTTTTGACCCAGAAGTGTTTCTATTGAGCCTATATCCCAAAGATATCTTAAAGGAAGGAAAGGGACCCACGTGTGCAAAAAATGTTTGTGGCAGCCCTTTTTGTACTGGCTAGAAACTGGAAGCTGAATGTATGCCCATCAATTGGAGAATAGCTAAATAAACTATGGTATATGAATGTCATGGAATATTCTTGTTTTGTAAGAAACTCCCAGCAGAACGATTTTAGAGAGGCCTGGAGATACTTGCTTGAACTGATGCTGAGTGAAATGAGCAGAACCAGGAAATCAATATACATGGCAACAAGAGTATATGATGATCAATTCTTATGGATGTGACTCTCTTCAACAATAAAATGATTCAGACCAGTTCTAGTTGTTCAGTGATGAAGAAAGCCAGATACACCCAGGGAGAGGCCTGTGGGATCTGAGTGTGGACCACAACATAGCATTTTCATGCTTTCTATTGATGTTTGCTTGCATTTTGTTTTCCTTCTCAGATTTTTTTTCTTATAGATCTGATTTTTGTTGTACAGCAAGATAACTGTATAAATATGTATACACATATTCGATCTGTCAAGTATTTTAACATAATTAACATGTATTAGACTTCCTGCCATTTAGGGGAGGGAGTGGGGGGAAGGAGGGAAAATTTGTAACAGAAAGCTTTGCAAAGGTCAATGATAAAAAAATTACCCATGCATATGTTTTCCAAATAAAAAACTTTAATAAAAAAAGAAAAAAATAGAAAAATGTTGATTTAAATTTTGGGTACTTTTTGCTATAAAGGATGTTTATAGTATGTATCTGCATTATCTAATTGATCACAATGTTCTCTTCAGAACATGTAATTATTGGAGAAATCTTTAGATAAGTTCCAGAGTGGAAAACCCCTACTATACTGTTATGTATAGGAACTTAAATTCACTTTCAGCACTTGTATGTGAGGTGGCTACTTAACAATTGCCGTCCTATTTCTGTCCCCTTAGATGATTCCTGTGATAAAACAAATGGGGAAGATAAGAGATAAGGGACCAGGAAAGCTGGTGGATTTTCCCAAAAGCACTCAAAAGAATGGGGAAAACACTTTCATCAAACAACTCACCTAGGGATTAGATTGAAGGAACAGCAGCCTGGGGAGAAGTGGGAAGTGGATTTGACAAAAATTCAGCTTCAGGCAGCAGGTTATGAGTATCTCTCTGGCTACCATAGTAATCCTTCCCACAACCTGAGTTCCTGCCTAACCCTGTTCAGCCAGTACACTCCTAGTGTCACTAATTCCTGTTCACTTTGTCCCAGGCAGTCTACCTAACTCCTACCCACCAGTTCAAATTGGAAGACCTCCCAGCAGTGCTTTTTTCATCTTTACTCCCCGCTTGGTTTATTATTTGTAACCCCAGCTGGACTGTGATTGCTGGTTCTGCTTTAACTTTGAACCCCCTCATTCTGTTGGAATTACCCTGGCAGACTCAGTTTCTGGGACCATTTTCTAATTGCCTGTTCTTGGAAACAACTAGAAAACATCCTTAGACATCTCCTAGGTACAGGCACCTGCCTTGTGATTGAGAGTTTCTCTGATCCACTTCTCCAGTCCTTTAACCCCAGTTCCTTAATTAGTATTTCAGCATCCTCAAAGGATGTTGTAGTTTAGTATCGGACCTCTGAAAGTTCATGGTTTGGTGAGGGTCTGACTGAGTGTGCATGCTCCCACACTATGCTCAGTAATCCAGATCATTTCTGTAGCAGTGTTCCTTAGCCTCTCTGTTCTTCTGGGTGTGGATGGATGGAGTCATTTTAAACCCCACCCTTCCCCTCGAAATCCCTTGGACAACTGTGGCCTCCTAAAAAGGCCAGCACAACTGCCTTGAGCACTGCTGCTCCCTCTACAAGCAGATGCTGAGTTAGGTGCACAAATGATACAGACCTAACACATTGAATTGTCCATCTCAGATTGGATTACTTGGCTGAGATGGTGCTCCAGAACTGTGGAGGACCTGACATGCTTGCAACAGGGAGGCCTCTGTGCCACCCTAAACAAGGAATGCTGTTAATAACTCTGGGGATATCAGGGAGAAACTGGCTTATCTCAAATGCTTGGTTATCTCCTGTCTCTTGTTCCACCACCTTCTTGACCCCCAACCTGTCAGATTTAAAAAGTTATGGTCCTTCCTGGAATTTCCACTCTGTCCCCTCTTGCCTTTGTTTCCTTGATAGCTGGAGCACTATATAAGTCTCTGCAATTATTTGCTGTGGGCTGGATGCTTTGAGACAAGAGTGCCATTCAGCTGGCTGGAGGTTGGACATGGGTTCCTGTGAGCCCTATGCTGTCTTCTCTGCTCCAGAAGTGAAACTAAGATCTCTTTCAAGTGCTGGCAGCCAACAGGGTCCTTGCCCTGCTCTACTATACTCACCAGGTGTATGCTAGTTACTTCTCCTGGAAGCCACAATCCTGGAAGCCAGGGTTGGGCAGCATATCTGTGCTTGGCCTTATTTGACAGTGGAAGTTCCCACAATGTTCTACTCAGCTATCCGACCACACTGTCTTCAAGATGAAAATTTCTAAAGCTAAGGAAGGCTTATTAAACTAACTGACCCCCTCTCCACCCCAGGGCTTGTTTGTTGATTCCTCAAAAAATTTCAATTCAAAAGAAAAGAAATGTTACCATAAAACTATCACTTTATCAATGTTATTATTTTAATAGCTGATTCACTTAATATGCAATTTATTAATTGTTTCCACTGTATAGAAATCATCAACCACCTCTCTTATGTAGGTATTGAAGGGTCAGGAAATGGTTGCCTATTTGGGGACATCAGAATGCAGAGCCATTGATTACCTTAAGCTGACATTTTACTTTTAAAAAAATTCTTCTATATATTATCACTACCCCTTCCAAGTTTGAATATTGGATTTAATTGTGCAAGCAGCCCAAATTGGAGCTTGCAATATAAATTTATTATAGTTGCATTTAGTATTTTTTAAAAAAAGCTATATTTCTATCCTCATACCCCATTCCTAGAAAAGTGAGGTGCTAGTTTGACTGTCCTTTGTATCACCTTTTTAATAATGATTTAATAATGATATAATAATAATACATCTTCTGTAAGCATTTGAACCCTCCTCTTATTTACATACTTCTATCAATAAAAATAGGAATTTCATCCTCTAAATAAAATCATAATAATGTTTCCATTGCATTAAAAGAATTCTTTCGAAAGTAAAACAGCCAGGAAAGGAAGTAACATAATTAGATTTTTGATGGATTACTAGTGTCAAGATACAGAGGATAAAATGCTTATTGCAGTTAGAGAATACAACTGAACTTATTGTTTACTACCATGCATCAAGAATGAATAGGATAAATTAAATATGATTCTTTGGTTACTGCATAATCAAATAATATATTTAATATATACACATATATGCACATTACATACATATTTTTACCACAAAAGCTCATTATTTGAATGCCAACTTGATACTTGTTTACAGATCATAGACAAGGAAATAGACAGATGATTTGGAAATTCTACCAAGTTCTTAATCTAATGTTCTTTCAACAACTCTGAGAACCCATTTCACATATGAGGAAACTGAGGCAAATGACCTTACGTGATTTGCCTACAGTCACACAGATTGAAACTATAAGGCTAGACTAGAATTCAGGTCTTTTTTACTTTACACCCAGATTCTATTCATTGTGTTACTTAGGTATCTCATCTGCCAAGAGCATTTAACAAAGTTTGTTTCAATAACTTCAAAGATTCGTCTCAAAAGCTAATATAGAATTGAAAATTTAGACACAAGTTTATTAATAAGACAGACACATATTGACACGGACTATGTGCATTTGTTGTTACAGTAGAATTTATACTTTTTTCCCTGCCTTAGTTTTATCCTAATAAAACTACTTGGTCTTTTGTTACATCTATTCTATTCTTGCAAGGAAACTGGGGTGATGTGACTTGCCATGGTCACACAGCTAGAAAGTTTTAAGTGTCTAAGGCTGGATTTGAACTCAGGTTCTCCTAACTCCAGGTCTGGTGGGTGCTCTATCCCTTGCACCATTTAGTTGCCCCATCTTGTTATATCTATTGATAAGCTGAACCAACAATCCAATTTACTCAGGGGTCAGTGTCTGATGCCAGATCTAAAGTCACATCTTCCTGACTTCTGGGTACTCTACTAACTAAAAACAATATTAAGAAACATGAAGCTAAACTTAAAAACCCTTTGTTCTTTGTACACCAGATATTTCCCAGAAGGAATAGATTTGTTTGCCTTCCTTTTGGTATTCATTTAGGTTTCTAAATTTCTAGAGGTCAAATGATATAGTTATGTCCTTTCAAATTCTGAACTTTAGAATTATTGCTGTTGATCTCTTCTTTGAAAGAACAAATATTTTAGGTATTGATTTAGATTTAAGGAAAGCCTTCTTTGAGCAATTATGAACATTTCATATCACTATGCGAACCATACCTCCTAAATCACTCTATGTGAAATTTAGTGAATAGAAGAAAATATAAATGTATTGATTAATAATTATTTTTCTATTAGTGATGGTAAAAGAAAGATTTTCTCTATGGAATCTTGCTGGAGTATGTTTCAGGAAATCAATCAACTGCCACATTTTGTGCAGATGATATCTATATCCCAAGGCAGAATTTAAGATGATTGGTACTTTTGATTCAAAACTTTCATTTGTTGCTCTAATAATATTAATGATAAACTTATCATTGCATAAAGAACAAAAAATAACTATTTTCTTCACATTACACTTCTTACTTAGAGAATTAAAATTACTCTCTAGACATCTCAGAATCCCTTTAAAACATCTTAAACTTTCTCCTCTACTCAAGCTTCTGATAGTGAGGTAGCCCTTTTCCTTGTCAATGTCAGGTCTTCTACATTTGCCTTTATTTCTATTCTTTCCAATTTTACTTGGTCTTTCCTTTTGCCTAACACATTTGCACAAGTCTTTCACATAATTTGTTTAATTAGAATCCAGCACCCTTTCAACTTGTCATCCTAAATCTCTTCTTTCTCATCCACATTTCTATTAAGAAAGTTTTCTATACTCCTCACCCCTACTTTTCTTACTCCTTAACTGCTTGCAATCTGCCTTATGATCTTCTCACACAACTGAATTTGTTCTCTTTCTTCTAAGTACAGGATTTTTTTAAAAAAAGATACTTAGAATGCATAGACATTCTATGTGCCTAGTATTTCTTGTCTGCTCCATTGGAGTGTACTCTGAGGTTTGAGACAATTTTTATGTTTCTCTGTAGTCCCAGCACTTAGTATAGTGCTTGGCACATAGTAAACATTCATAGTTTTTGACTGATAGATACATTTATTTTAATTATTTAAGTCTTGATAATTCCATCATACTGAAACAACATAGGTTTAAATCTAACCTCTGCTTCCTTGGGGAAAATCATTCAACTTCTTTGACCTCAGTTTCTTATTCTGTACAATCACTAAAGTGCACTTGAAGTTTTAAATCCTATGATCGCAAAAGACTAACCAAACTTTCTGAAGTGATTTTCATCTTCAAAAGCCAATATCTGTAGGGATGTTCCATAACAACTCTATATGAGATGAAGGTAAGAGAATTTAAGAGAACATTTCCCTTGAAAACTACCTTTCCTCCAGATCTTAAAGAACATCTTATTTCATTATTTCTAACATACTTAGCTTTATAATCAGTGTATTAGAATTAATTGTATTGAGGTCTGCTCTGCCTACTGAACTGAAAGCTCTAGGAGGGTAGAAATCATTTTATTTACTTTTTACATATGTCCTACCTTTGGAACATCAGTTTAGATAACTTCTTAACAAATGAATGCTCACTGATGTTGACAATAGTACACAGAATTTAAATTGGATTACATTTCTTAGAGAACATGATTAAAGTAATACCAATACATCAATAATGAAGTTAGTGAAACTGACCTTTTAATCAGTATTTTTTCTTTCTCCAATATATTCGACTTAGTGAAATAATTCCCTCCTTTTTTCTCCTATTTGTATTTTATCACTGAAATAGGAGAGGAAAATTGTTTCTATTTCTTTTCTAGTTGAATCCTGGCAATGCTGAAACTGAAAGCTTAATCACTACCCCCAACTTAGGCTCTCACATACAGTAACATCAGAAATTTTAAAAGAGGAAACAGTCAATATTTCCATTTATTTTCAGCCAAAATAATTTACTTAAAATGTCCAGTTTGATTTATTATTTCTTGTTAAATTTTTTTAAAAAAAGACACTTTATAATGCTATTTTACAATTATACCGAAGGAGGGAGAAGGGGAAAGTACTAGTAGACCTTTCCTCCCAAATTATTGGAGGGAACAGAGAAAAAAAGACTACACTATATAAAAAGAGAAAATAGAGAATCAATATAGCATTGTCTTCCTGGGGTCTTCCTTTCTTTCCTTTTTCCCATTAAAATAGCTCTATACAATTATATATTTATCTTAATTTTAAAAATTAGAAACTACTTCTATTATCCAAAACTACAGAAATATTAAATTCACTCCCTTTAAGAAGACAGGAAAGATTTGGAACCTTCATAGAAATCATAGAATCCAGAGAGAAATATAATTTTGTTATATCTTTACTATTTGGGGTCCTGCCTCATAATGTTTTTATTTCAAAATAGTAGAAAGTTTTTTGCCAATCCAACATAACAAACTTCATGAAAATGTCCCTGAATGTGCTGAATAATAATAATACCATTACACTCTGAGCGACTTGACATTGATCAATATTGAATTTTCAGAGTTCATCTAGTTTTTCTGGAAATAAAGTATTCACATTCATATTTGATGTGAATATCCAATCCTTACTGTACCCTAACCATGATGAGAAAATATTTCTTGTCATTCAACTACAGCCATTGTCACTTTAAACAAATACTTCAAGGTTTATTTATTGCTCAGTAAAAATGGATATTATTTGATCAGTTTTATACAGTTTCTATTAAAAAAAGGCAAATACAATGTGGCAGTGTACAAATTACATTTTAATAGTTATAGTATGTTGTGTCCACATAATCTAGCATTTACATGATAAATTTAGAACTGTGGACAGAATAACTTTTGATAAATGATATTTCAGCAAATTATATTAACAAAAAATTATTTTTAGATTAAGAAAAGATACAAAGACTTCCAAAATCTTAGGAGAATAAATCATGGTAAAAAATAAGGTATTATGCTTTGTAATATAAATGATTTCTAGAAAGGTAGTAGAGAAGGATCTTTATAAATAGTAATGATATATAAATTAACTACTGGAATATCAGACTATAAGACAAAACTTACTAATTTTATTATTAGAATTGTTAAGGTATTAAGGTTATCCTAGCATCTTGAGGACCAGAAGAAAATTTTTTCTGGGTACCCTATTAAGATAAACAGTGTCATTCATTCATTTAATAAACTTATTAAGTGCCTACTATGCACCAAGCACTCTGCTAAGCTCTGTAGGTACAAAGAGAGGCAAAAGACTGTCCCTAATCATAAGGAGTTTATAATGTAATAGAGTGACAACATGCAAACCATAAAAACATTCCAGGTATGGGAGAAGCCAGAGAAAATGTGGTGAGTAGAGAGATGGAGTGTTTTCTCTGTGGAACACACAGGGAACCAGTGTTATGAATTGAATAGTATATAAAAAGGAGTAAAGTGTAAGAAGATTTGAAGGCTGAAGAGGGCTAGGTTATGAAGGACTCATGTTCCAGTTTGATAATAGCATGTTCCAGTTTGATAATGCATATAGTGCATTATAGTTTACTCACAACAATCTTTTCCAAATGGCAAAAATGATTAACTCTGTTTTAAATAAAAAAAAAAACTGAGGCTCACAGTAAGTTGCACACATTATATTAATGGTAAATGTTAGAAGCAGGATCTGAACTTAGCTCAATGTCTTTTCCATTACACCATATACTTCCTTAATGCTCAGTGCCTCATGCTGTTTCTCCATTGCTATTTCTAATGCTTCAGGCTCTAATATTTTCCATTTTTATTGCTGTACAATTTTAATCTATGAAGTTCTGTAAATTTATTGTATAGGTTATTACTACAAACCACCCAGAGAGAGGTAAAGAAGTGTTATTATCCCTGTTTTGCTGAGATACAAATATATGCAATTTTCCAAAAAGCTCTTTGAAAAGGTGATTCACCCACTAGGCATTGACTTGTTCTAAACAACCTTGACAGTACCTTCTAACTTGAAAATTTTATGATTCTATGAATTGTGTACTAAATCTCTGCCTCATGCTTTCCCTTTGTCTAGGTGCTAACAAATTATCTAAAACCTATGCATAAAAACACATTAAGAGTCCATCACAATTTAAATAAGAAAACATCTTAAATTTGGAATAAAATATGGTAGAGAAAGCTCAGATGATTTGAATAGATCCCTAATTTGTTTTCCTGCCTCCAGTCTCTCTTTTCTATAATTTATCTTCCATGCAGCTGGTAAATTGGTATTGTTAAAGTACAGTTCTGATGATGCCCCTCCCCTATACCTTTCCACTAGCATTCCTGCTCTAGACATTTCTGTGGCTCTCTAAGATAAAACACAAAGTTCTTTGTTCAATATTTAAATGTCTTCACAATCTGGCTACTGTTTACATTTACAGAATTTTTGTATATTTATTGCCCTCTTGCATTTTTATGCACTGAAAGGAATTAGTGTAGAAGTAGGTTACAAGTAGGTTCTTTTATAGGAGAAAAATAATATCGGGGTCGACATCATAACTTAGCCTTCTAATCGGATACAGTTACTGTGGGGTCATGATAATTTTGTTCCTGCTTGCATCTGGGAGTAGCTGTGGGAATTCAACTAGACAGGGCCCTCTGCAACAAAATTCACTTAAATTCAACAAAAGCCTTCTATCAATGCTCTTCCCTATGGGCCACCTAGATACTGGGTTGCTAGCAGTGAAGCGGGCTTTTGCTGGGATCTTATTTATTTCATTAATGCTATTTCCTTTGCATGGCATTCCATTTCTCACTTCTGTGACCATAGATGGGTAGTTGTCAGAGTATTATTTTTTTTTTCCTCTTCACCTTTGCTGCTTATCATCCCAAGCTCTTGTTAAAGTTTAGTTCCTCCTAGAGGAAGTCTTTTTTGATCACCCAATTAGTTCTCTCTCTTTATAGCTGAAGATGTTATTTTGTTTGTATATATTTTATATTTATTTATCTGTGTATAGGTCCACCTTCCCTCAGAAGTAGATGAAGGCTTCCTAGAACTCTGAACCGAAGAGTTTGGGAGTAACACTGTTTCCAGACAGTGTTCTCAGTCTGGACAACCTGTGGAGATACAACCTGGACAAATAATACTGCAAATACTATAATTACTGAAGATCCAGAAAGGGAAGTTCTTGCTGACATTGCCAAATAATTGAACGTCAGAAACATATATGAATTTATCAGTAGAAATGACAATCCAGAAGCTTTAACATATGTCTTGCCACTGCATCTTAGGGACCATGGAAATTTTTCATCTTAACTTGCACCCATAAACTTTCCTATAGTTTGTTTCTTTACCCTGCTCCCTTGACCCCTCACCTTAGAATGTTAGGCCCTGAGAACAAGAACCATCTTGTTAATCCTATTTGTATCCCAAGTTAGCACAGTTCTTTGCTCATGCTTCCATTCATTTACTCATTTATTCATTCATCCAAGACACATCCTACGGGAAGAAGCGTAGTTCTGAAATCAGAAATGCTCAGTTCAAATCCCAGTTCTCCTGTTGAATGCCTACTTGGTCTTGGTCTGAACTTCAGTCTCATCTGTAACATGATTGCATTGAATTGTTTGACCTCTGAGGTACTTTTCAGCTCTAAATCTATGATGCTGTTACTTGAGTAACTTGAGACTATTTTGTGTCATCCCCTCATGCTTAGCACAGTGAATTAGTACACTAAATGAACATAGTAATGAATGGGACTGATTGGATGAAGTTCTTTTAGTTCATGAGACTAGGCCTAAGTCACATGATCCCTATTCCCAGAGCCAGAATTTGAGGTCTTGGGCCTCAGGTTTCAGAAAGTCACATGATCTCTGAGCCTAGGTCTCCAAAGGTCAGACCTTAAGCCAGTGACAGGAAGTTACAGGAAGTGACATGACCCACAGGAAGCAGATAACATTGGTGACATTGGCCAAGGATGCTTACTTCCTTTTAGTCTATCCAATGAAAAAGCTTGAGTCTTTTGCTTTTTAACTTTTGACAAGCTTGCAGCTTGTCAAGTTCTATGAGCATATGTTGTTAGCTGGGATGCCTCCTAGGCTTGGGCTTCTCCCGCTTTGTACCTGAAGATGTCTCTGATTAGTTAATTTGGGAAAGGGGGTCTAGCATCTGTCCCACATAGTAATAGTAAGGTACTTAATAAATAAAGCAGTTCAAGCCTACTGTTATGAGAATCAGTTACTGGTATGCAATATTTATAATTTTGTTTCCCCAATTTTTATGAGCTAGCAAAGTGTCCCCAGAATGATCTTCCTTAAAAAAGTGACTCACTTAATGACATGAGGCTGATCAAGAACTAAGACAAGGAATAATGTTAAAACTTTGACAAATGGGCTTAAAGTATACTGACAGTTAAGGTCAAGTTGAAAAGATTTTGATGGTAGGATTCCTTGGAAAGCAAACAGGCATCGCATCAGTGCTTTGGTATTCAAAGCAAGTAACTGAGTGTACAAAGGAAGAATCAATAGAACTCTGGACTAATTCAATTAAGGAAATTCAATTTTTTCTTGCTAAAACATCTTGTTGGTGAGATTGAATGCTATTTTAAGTCAAAAATGAACTAGATGTGGCAGAATCTCCTTACATACAGGGTGAGTTTTCCTCTTGGGCTTGTCTGTTTTATCCATTTTTCTAAAATGACAGAGAATGTAGCATAGACTATGCTAATTGACTGTCTTTTATTCGCCATGTTTGTTTTTTTTAATTTAAATTGCAAGCAGACATTTTATTTTATTTTTCAAGAATTTAGTGAATTCACATATAATCATCATAATGGCTTTTGATCAAATAAAAGAATCATTTCCACTCTACATATCTTAGCAATTTTTGCTCCTTTTCAGGAATGGGAACAAAGATATAAACAAAGCTGGAAGGGAGATGAGATAGGTACAGTTATTTATTACACTTGAGCCATTTTGAGTGAAAAAAAAAACCAAAAAACATCAGAAAACAATGGTTATGGCAATGACAGGTAAGCCTGTTAAAATGTTAGGAGGCAAATAATTTCCCACCCCGTTATAGGGATAGTATAAAATACTCTTTTTCTTTTGATGAAATTGCTGCCTTATAACAAATGTCTAGGAAACACAATTTATTTCTTTAACTCTTTGACAATGCTATTTTTCCAACTCTATGACAATGCTCTGCAACTCTTTGCTCTTTTAAAAAAATCATACTGTATATTCTATAGATGTCTGACTATAACCTTATATCCTTCCAGCTCTTCCTGTGCCTTGACTTTCTTAATCCAATTCTTCATTTTTAGCAGAATAATAACTTCCTCAACTCCTTTATTTTTATCTCAGGTCATTCCTTCTGCTTTAGATGCATTTTCCTCTTTTTTCCAATCCGCACCTATTGTTGACCTATTCAATGATATAGTCCTCTAAACTAGGATTTCTTATCACATTGTCCCATCAGTACTTATGCCTTTTTAATCTTCAACTCTAATTTACCCTTACCATTTACTTTCTTTGCTTTTAAACATTTCTTATTGAATGATATCAAAGAAGATTTCAACACTCTGAGACTATATTCACTAAACATATCATTTATTATAGTAAAGCAAACTTTTTTACTTTCTTAAATTCTTAATTCTCATAACTATTGCAAAGTTTACTCTTCTCCTTAAGTTTCCTATACCATCCCTCCCCTCTCATAAGACCTTGCCTCATACCTTCCTAAGAAAATAGAGGATACTTATGCTAAGATTCTCCCTCTCCCTAAATTTATTTTTTTTTTAAAGTTCCTTGATATAATCTCAATATTTTTCTTTCTTCAGGCTTCTGATAAGTAGATGAGTTGTCTCAGTAGATCAATGTTTCTATTTGGGCCTTCAATCTTAATCTTGATCTCCTACCAATAATATCCTCCTCACCTCATTTCAAATTTCAAATCTTCCTTTAATTATTGACTCCTCTTCTGTTGCTTACACACATTCCCACAAGTTCTCTTGTTACCAGCTAAACTCTAAGGATTAAAAAAGGTATCCCTTCAAAAAAACAACAAAAAACCCTTTTCTCCATCCATTATCTCTTCTTTATTTTCTCTCATTCAGTTTTCAGATCTTTGTAGTTTGACAACTAATATCATCATTCCACTGAAACTGCTTCCTCTAAAATTAAAATAATTTCATAATTTGTGGATGTGAAGGCATCTTCTCAATCCACATCCTTGATTTTTCTTTTGCATTTGACACTGCTGATTACCTTCTTTGTCCTAGATAATGATATTTCCTTGGACTTCTGATGACTTTCCTCTCTACTTGTTCTCTTACAGCCTTCTTGGCTGATAATTTTTGAACTCCCTTGTTGGATCAAGATCCAACGAACTGTGGGGTTTCTAAAAGTTTCTGACCTGGGTTCTTTTCTCTTGATATACTGTCTTTTTAAGAAGCTCATTAGTTTACATAGATCTAATTATCATTTCCATATAGATGTTTCCTAGGTTTATTTACTGAGATTAGGCCTAGTCCCAGGCCTTTTCCATCTATCTTCCACATTGCTGTCAAATATGTATTCTTAAAACACTTATGGCCATATTAATTTCTCACTCAAGAAATTGTAGTACCTTGCAATGTTTTCTATAGTAAATATAAAAATTTCTCTATTTTGCATTTAAAGCCCTTAATAATTTGTTTCCAGCTTACCATCCTTGGTTGATTGTACATTTTTTCTGTTCATAGTCTCTTATTGTCTTCCAATCAAAATGGACTACTTCCACTATCTTTTTTTTTTTATTCATATTGCATTCCCAGGGCTTAGCACAGTGCTTCGAATACAGTAGGCATTTAAAAATATTTTTTTGATTCACTGACTGATTGGTTCTCATATACCTGATTTCATGGCAAGTATCTGTGCCTTTACATAGGCTATCCCCTGTACCTGCAATTTGTTTCTTCCTTACATTTGTCACATAGAATCATTAATTTCTTTCAAGAATTTAGTTCAAATGTTACTTCTATCAATGCCAAGTATAAAGTAGGAGCTTGATTAATACTTGTTGAAAATCCTATGGATTTTCCTGGGATCTTTTAATGAAAAGAAAGCAGAATTAACATAGCAGTATCTTTAAGAATTGATATAGGAATCTCATATTGCTTGTGGAATTATTTTTCTTTTTCTTTCTTACAGTAAGTAGTAGGTTCTTATTCTAAGGAGATGCTAAAGAGATTAAGAATAATGATCACATAATAAATGGAGCTTTCTCCTCTTTAAAATATGTTCTGAAAGAATTGAATTTCTTGAAAAGGCATATTTAAGTGGCTGGCTATATACTCCTGCAACTCCCTTGTTGATAAGCATCTATATCGTGCTTAGTATGAACATATAGTGTAGCATGAACATATATCATATCATGTACACTTAATAGGGTTTCTAGAAGTTAGCCCTCCTCCTTTACCCCCTAATAAAGGATCTATTTTTTAAAATATATCTTTCAGTTGTATTTTGTGAAATGCAATGCAATGCAATGCAAAAAAAGGTTGGTGTTCAAGTTACAAAATCTCAGGAAGCTCTTTTAATAATACATACACATATGCCCATTATTTATGAATTATATATCGTTTGCCTCAAATTTTATATTCTAGAGAAATTACAATCCAGGAAAAGTTGATTCATTGGTTTCCATGAATACATGGAGGATAATTATGACTTCAAGTGTAAAGGGTATGAGAGCATTTGCATTGTCATGATCAGAACACTTCAGGTACTCAAGAGAAGCAGATAGAGAATTGTTCACTATTACACATAGGGAGCTTTCCTTTGTATGAGCATCCTAAATTGTGTAGCCCAGCAAAGCAAATGTCTTGAGCAGAATAGAGATGGGAAGAGGTGAACTGAGCTACTAATTAGGCTACAATGATATGATCAAAGCAATTTTGGAAGCTTCTTCTACTCTGCAAACATAGTTTGTGGTGGTGACGAGAGTACTGACTGGACTTTGAGTGAAGAACTGAATTCTAATCTTGTCTCCATTGTTTACTAAGTTGTATGACCATAACCAAATGATTTGATTTTTTTACATCTCAGTAACAAAATTGTAGAGTTGCCTAAGAGATTGATAAGTAAGTGACTTATTCATGGTAACACAGCTAAGATTTGTCAGAGTTAAGACTTGAACCAAGATTATTGTTATGTCAATGCAAGGACCCTGCCCATTATGGCATCCTGCTCTTCATTTATTTAAATGGACTTTAATTTACAAAATGATTGAATGATTACTATTATGAGTTAATTCCTGTAAATCCAGAGATATTTAAGAGCAGGAATGATGAATAATATTCTCAATGCAATTTCACATTAGGGAGGGAAAAATGAGGATACAATTATAATCTTATTTGACACCTAGGAGCTAAGAATTCTAGCATGTTCTCATTTTAATTTATGCTTTGTGGAATTTTCTCATTAAATAGCATCAAAAATCACAATGCTCTTGTGGATTGGGGGACATGTGGGAGACCACAGGGAAGGAGTCTGAGAGTGGGAATCAGAAAGTGACAAGTCACTATGCGGAGAAACTGCAATGCTTACACAGGCCAAAAACATTCCTCTTAAAAAGCAATGGAGCATGAGTCAATTAACTGGCTGGTGTATGAAAGAGAGAGCTTTCTATTTCCCCTTCAAAAACTGTAGAGATGGAAACATTCACTCATCTGCAAAGCCATGAGTAAAAAAGATATGTTACACCCTCCTCATCAGACCTATAGTTAACAGGGTACTTGACTGACAGCTCTGCCACAGAATGTGGGGGGGGGGGCGGGAGAATGGGAACTGATGCTCCTTAAATTTGAAATGCTGTCAGGTCATATGTCTTTCCATGAAACTCATGTGTGGCATTAGAAGCAGAGCTTTATTTCTAATTTCTATTTTAAAACACTAAAAATCTACAATGCTCATGTCCAAATTTTGCCTTTTTTTTCCAAATGAAGAGCTAAACATTAATGTGCTCACAGAAAATAATAATAAAAAGAAATGAATACAAAAGTATGCATACATATATGATACATACAATCATGTGTGTAGAAACACATATACATACATAAATCCACATAAAACTTGGGAGAGTCTTACTTTTTATTGTTTTTTCTTTATTTAATAGGTTTTCAAAATCATTTTTTTATAAAAAAGCAATGGGTAAATAACAAACATCTATGGTACAATTTCATATCCATTTTCTTCTTACTTCTAAAATTGTGCATTCTATAATGCACATTTATCAGTTACAATAACCACATGTTGGACAATATGGTCTCATCCTGTCTCAAGTTTAAATAGTGTTTTTACCATTCTCAATTGAATCCTTTGGTGTTGTGTGATTATTATTATTCCCAATTTTACAGATAAGGACTTTGAAGCTCAAAAAGATTGTGATTTCCTCAGGGTCACAACAACTAAGAGTCAGAATCTGAACGGAACTCAAGCCTTTCCATTAACTCATGCTGAACTTCAATTGTTTATGCTATGATTGCCAGTAATTTTAAAAGATAAACATTAAAAAATTTGCAATGTAATGATGAGAGTGAACTTTAAAATAATCTAGTTAAAATTTCCAGATCAATTTTTTCTATTACAATAAAACAAATTAAATATTCTTAAATGTTTCAAGCTTAGATAATAGATCAAACTTTATAACCATATGGTATGAAATAAATGGGACTTGTTATCACTTTTGTTTTTCTATTTCCTAATGAAGATATGTTTCTAAAAACCACCCAAATTAATTTATGCCATTGTGACTATTCCAAAAACTATTAGTTTTGTCTTAGCAAGTACTTTAATGGCTAATTATTAATGATTGGATAAGTTTTTCAAGTCCATCCTCAAAAATACTTTGGATGCTATGACGCCTTCTAATTTGGAACAAATGTTACTGAAATCTAATATTTCCATAGTTACAAAGTATGCCATCAAACTTGGCCAGCCGTGCTTTAGCTGTGAGAAATTTGATGACAGTATAGATGGGTAGGAAAACAATTCAAAGTACACATTTTACACTGTGTGTACTACCATATCTGTCTATATAAGGTTTAGCTTGCGTGTGTGTGTGTGTGTGTGTGTGTGTGTCTGTATAATCTCATATATTTACCATATCTTAAATAGATATATAACATATAACCAGTATTTAACACAATTTATGGCACAAAATAAGTGCTGTTTATTGATAAACTTATAATGAGAGCATTCTTATTATGCATTACAATGAAGAATTGTAAAAGAAATAGAAAGGCATAATCAAGACCTTAAGTCGAGTGATGAGTAAACCAGATAAAAATATTGTACAAGTACAAATGAAAATCCCCAATAATATAGAGAACAGAAAGGTAATAATATGCCCACTTAAGATTAGTGTTATATTTATTTGAGTGATAAAATTTGTTATAATGATTGCTAGAATCCTCCTTTATGCTGCTATTTCCCATTTTTTTCTCCATTTGTACCAAAACTCCTGCAAAAAACTCAACCAAACAAAAAAAAAACCTTATAACATCTTAAACAACTATAAAAATTTAAATCTGAGTAGATAACACTCAATGTGATATTAATACATTCTTTCTTTCTTTTTTATCTTTCACATTCCTAATACAGTAAACAGTTTTGAAGTAATAACGAGCATTAAAACACAGTCTCTGCTGATATTTTATTTTTGACTTTTGGTTGGCAGAATTTATTTTAGATTATTGGACTGGAAGTACAAGACGTCTTCTGTGCTGGAACATATAATACGGTTCACATTTCAGTGTGAAACTGATATGCTACTTTAGCACATTTGTTTAAAATAATCTTTACTTTCATGTGACTGAATCAAGTGAGATAAACTTTAAATTTTGTCTTCCATGCATTAGGGTTTCTGAAGAATTTTGAGAGATAAGAAGGTATTCCAGTGCACATTCACCATGAAATAATTGCACATACTAAAAAACAAAAGAAACAAAAACTCTTGAATATATTAGATTACAATTCTCTGCTAATCATATGTAGACCAAAAATTAATAGGCTGTCAATCTTCCATACTTCATTTGCTGTTTTAATGGATTTACCATTTATAAAACTTTTTAGCTTTCTATTGTTTGATTTTTTAAAGTTTCAACTCTGAACTCTAAAAAAGGACTTTCATCACTGACTTGAAAACATTCCTTTTATTGTATTGTTTTTTGAACAAACATGAATCAAAACAAAAAAAGGTTGACAAATTTCTTTTAGAAATATTTGTTCTTCACAATAATACCTTATATGATTTTAGTCATATCAGACTTTTGAGGGTGGCCAGAATAATAAGAGGATGACACAAACATAAATCAACTACAATGCCAGCTGATTTTTAAAATATTTCCTTTGGTCCAATATATTGTGAAAAGGCTCCCAAATAATGGGAACATTTTTTGTTGAGTTATTCTCACTTGAAGCGATCTCTGTGTTACTGATTTTAATACCTGAATTTTCTTGAAGCCAGACAAAAACAGAATAAATGGAATCATTCTTTGTCAGGCCTAATGTACAATTGGAGGATACAATTGGACTAAAGCAAGCGACTGAAATAACAGTTTGGTTGTTCTGAAGAGATGTCAAATAGAAAGCAAAAAATACTTTGATACAGAAACATGGCAATGTCCTATTACTCATTTTCCCCTCCTGTTTCATAAACAGCTCATTTACTTTACAGAAATAATTTCTCAAAAGACTTGTAATAAATATTGTAACTAATAGTTAAGATATTTTAAATAATTTAATTTGTTGTCATTCAGCCATTTTAGTTATACCTGATTCTGTGAACTTACTTGGAATTTTCTTGGCAAAGAAAACGGTTTATCATTTCCTTCTCCAACTCATTTTATAGATAAGGAAACTGAGGCAAACAGGATTAAGCAACCTGCCCAGTTTCACATAGCTAGTAAGTGTATGAGACTGGATTTAAACTCAGGTCTTTTTGACTCCAGTCCCACTGTCCTGCCTAGCTGACCTAAGTAATTATATCACTTATTTAAGTGTCAAAAAAATTGAATTCTGTTACTAAATAAAACTTGTGGAGGTTATTATGATAAATGCAAAGGCAATCTTCCTCCTATCCAATTACATTAAATTTAAAAAAAAATTAAAGTATCTGCTATATGCAAGCACTATTGACATTGTAACATTAATTCAGAAATGAAAACAGAACAGTTCATGTCCTTAAGGAGCCTAAATCTTCTTGATGAAAGCAACATGTACATAGATAAATAAGTTAACAATGTATAAATAAACTAATGATAATTTTTTGAGGGTGGGGAACTAACAGCTTCTGAAAGTGCTTATGCAGGAAGAATACAAGGTAGTATCTTTTCTCTCTTTATCTTTTTTTCTTTCTTTGTCTCCTTTCTTTCCTCTTTTCTTCCTTTCTTTCTTCCTTACTTCCTCCCTGCTTCCCTCCCTCCTTCCTCTTCCTTCCCTCCCTCCTTTCTTTCTATTCCTTCCTTCCTTCCTTCCTTCCTTCCTTCCTTCCTTCCTTCCTT
>JAJPUD010002257.1:142812-209883 GCA_023553655.1 Myrmecobius fasciatus
CTTCCTTCCTTCCTTCCTTCCTTCCTTCCTTCCTCTTTCTCTCTCCTTCTCACTCCTCTCTTTCTTTCTCTGTGAGTCAGAGTCTCCTGAGTGAAAATGCAGAGAGAAAATTCCAGACCTGTGTGAAGGCATCAAGGTGCAATATGTAATATGAGTTATGCAAAGGGAAAGGAAAAATAAGTCAGTTTATCTGGAACCTAGAATACATGAAAGGGATTAAAATAAATTGAAAAGGATACTGTAAAGGACTTTAAATGCCAGATGTCAAAGTTTGTATTTTCTACTTCAGATTATGTCGGGATTAATATCACTCTAATCAGTTAAATCCACACATAATATTAGTTTGTTTAGGTGAAAATTTGAAAATAATTCTTCTCTTAAACTGAAAATTTTTGATTCAAATGTAAGACTGGAAGAAAATCAAATTTTGATGTTTTGGGTCTCTGTGTGCAGACAGTAACCTCTTTGTTCAAATGATATTCATTTGAGATGTCTGAAAAAAAAACTAGCTTTCAAGCACTATATATATAGAAAGTGAATTTGGGAGCTTTTCTTACTCTCACTTGAAGGGTTAATTGACTGTAACATTCTACTCTAACTGGAGAACTAGCCTGAAGAAGAAAGCCAGGGAAACAAAAGATAGCTGTCAGATGCAGTGCCTACAGCAAACACTGAACTTTGTGCTTTCCATAACCCTAGCATCTGTGCATCTTCTATTGAGAGAATTAATACATCAACCTTGGGTCAAGTAAAAGAAGAAAAAAAAATCAAAGAAATGAAGCTAAGCATTTAATCAAAAGTCAGCAATCTTTATGGTTCAGTAACCCCTGAACTTAATGTTTTCTCAGCCATACAAATGGATCCTGGGTAGGAAGAATGTTACATAAAAATGCATTTAATTATAGTTTTTCTTCAGAATAAAAGAACTAGAGGAGAAAAGGGGAAAGTGTCCTTTTGCATGTGTATATTCTTAACAGATCTCTAGTACAGAAAAAAAAATATACTTTTCTATATTGAGCTAATTTCCAAAGACAAGTACCAATCCAGGAATCATAAAGAGATGGATTTAAAAAAAAATCAAATCAAAACAAGAGCAAAACAAAAATTCTATTGCTTCTCACTTAAAAAAAAGTCTGATGCTACAATTAATAAAATATGAATTTTCAATATGTTCTTGTAACAATTTCCAAGGAATCATTCAATCATCAATCATCAATAATTGCCATTGAACAAATGAATCTACAGTATTTTTCCAAATAGCAAGCTTATTATTAGATTAGGCCATTGTATCTACTGGGAGTTACATGTAAAGGAAAACAATTTTATTCTTGCATATTTGCATCATTTCAATAAATGGTATAACACATAGGGAATCCATAATAGTAACAGAAGTTTGGAGATAAAAGAAGAGAAGACTCAGGGGAAACATAATAGTTGACTTTAAGTATTTGGAAGGTTGTAATACAAAGAAATACCACTAGCTTATATAAACCAATATAAACCAAACCAAAACCAAACCAAACAACTCTATCATAAAGCAACAAAAACAATTGCCATGCTTAATAATCAGAGCTATCCAAAAGTAGTATGAAATGCTTCTAGAGGTTGTAGGCTCCTCTCCCTTAAGAAGTCTTCAAGTAGAGGCTGTATGGAAACCAAATTAGAATGTTATAATAGAGATTTCTTTTGTATATGAGTTTCTATAGATGGTTGCTAAAGTCTCTTCTAAATCTTAGATTCTGTAATTCTGTGAAATTGTGCTTGACATTATACACATGCATTTTAATTACATAACAGAATCTTGTATTTGAAAGGGACATTAGAAATCAAGTCCAAACTTTAAATAAGAAAAAAAAAACGAGCTGACATTTGTAAAATGCTTTATAGTTTGAAAAGACCTTTACTTCCATTGCTTCTTTTAAGCCTAAGTAATAATATAAGGCAGGTAATACAGGTATTATTGCCCTTTACAGATGTAGTAATTGATGCTAAAAGGACTTAAATGATTTGTCTTTATTCATATAATAGTTAAATGTCAGAGATAGGATTCAATTCTGACTTCAAGTGTAGTATTTTATCTCTGTGACAAATATACTCTATAACATGACAGTCATCCAGCTTTTGGTTAAAGATTAAGCTTTGATTCTTACTATTTGTATGACTTTGGAAATCATATTTCCTTCTTTTGTGGCTGTTTTCCTTATTGATTCTTTTTGTTCATATTCCAAGTCTTTGAGATTTCTTTTTCTTTATGGAATCTTTGATACTTTCAGTCTCTTCCCTCCGCCCTTCTATACTCCACCTTATGTTCCTTATCACTCACTTTGTGACTCCTTGTTCTCTGATTATAGTTTCCTTGAGGAGCTGGATCTCAAACTTCCCAGCTTCCTCCCACTTAGAAGTGTTTGACATTTATCCATCTTTGTCTCAATTGACTTTTGGGTGGTCAGAAGTAGCTCCAGCTGTGTGCTGTGCTCATTCCTTTAAGACTAGTGAGTATTACACAACTTCCCACATTTATGGTGTCCTGTCCTGGCAGCCTTTGGATGGTTCCACTCCTTGTTTTCCTCAGGTCTCTGGCCTGGCATCAGCAGTTCAAAGCCTGTTTTCCCTGGCATCAGCAGGCAGTTAATTACTTTGCAGCACAGGTACTTTTGGGTTATAGCATAAAGCAGACTTTTGTTAGTGTACTGCTATGGTCAAGCGGGAATTCTAAACCTGAGCAAACTTCTGCTGGCTGGTGCTGGGGTCTCCATGGAACTAGAAAGAAAAAAGAGGGATCAGACTACAGAAGAGAATTTTTATGTAAGCCTGTGTGATATCCTTGGGTTTGCTAGTGCAGTCTTGTTGGTATAATGGAAGATGGGGGAGGGGCTCTAATTTAGTCTTTTTTTTTTTCTTTTTTAAAAAGTTCATATGGATTCTAGGCCATGGAAGCAGTTGAAGTTGCCTTATATTTTGTGCATAATTTCTTTTTTGGATATGTTTGAGAGATAATGCAGATCAGAGAAAATATTATACTCCACTATCTTGTTACATGTAACACAAAAGTCCCATTTGTATAACTTTGAATGGATCTTTTTGTTTCTTCATTTATCAAATAAAAGGACTGACTAGATAATCACTAAATCTCTGATCCATTTGTTCTATAACATCATGTTTTCTGACTCCTAGAGCAACTTATACTTTTTGCTGTTTTTTCTTTTGAGGCAATGGATGTCCAGTGACTTGAATTCAGGTTTTCTTGATTCCAGGACAAGTGCTCTATCTACAGTAACATCTAGCTGCCCCATATAGTACATTATATTTTGGATTTGATCTAACAATTAGGAAATTTTTCTTTGAATCATGTCTATATCATGACCTATTGCTTCCAGTTTAGTTCTTGGGAACAAAGTAGAACTAGTCTAATTCTTCCATATAAAAGACCTTTTGATACCTGAAAAAAAAAAGAATTATCCTACAATTTCCAATTCTTTGCTTTACTTTTTCTCAATAGAAAATTAAAAAAACCCCTTCTACCTTATCTTCTCACACAGTAGATGCCTATTAAAAGCTAATTAGATCTAATCAAGTCTTTCTATAATCTTGTTTGGGATAGAGAGTAAAGTTCATAGGATAGCAGTTTCTACAATCTTCCTTTCCTCTTTTGGACATTTGGACATGTTGGACATTTTCCCATCTTCAATCTTTTGGAACCTCTTTCATTTTCCACTAGTGCTAAAGAATTATTAGCACCAAATCTGCAATTACTTCTGTAAATCCTTTCAGCATTAAGGATATCATTTGTCAGAGCCCTGACAACTGAACTCATTTAAAGCAGCTAGGTTTTATTACCTTCTTACCTCACTTCACTTGATTCAAAACATTTATTAAACATCTGTCAGATGTGCTCTCTTTGGGAGGTGCTAAGAATAATACATATACAATTTGATCTTTTATATATTATGTATATGCATATATGTATACATATATATATATAACACAATGTACATATAAATAGACACATGTAATAAAACAAACATGATAAGTGAATGAAAGATGAAATTCAAGTACTCTAAGAATTCAGAGAAAGGATATGAGAAAAAACCTAGGTTCTGGGGTCAGTGATTCTGATTGTATTTCTTCTGTTGGTTATTTTTTGATGTTTAAATTAAAAAATATTGATTTTTAATACACATTGCTTTATGAATAATGTTGGGAGAGAAAAATCAGAACAAAAGGGAAAAACCACGGGAAAGAGAAAAAAACAAAAACAAAAAAAGAAGTGAAAATAGCTTGTTGAACTACATTCAATCTCCATAATTCTTTTGCTGGATGCAGGTGATATTTTTGTCCAAAGTCTGGTGAGATTGCTTTGGATCACTTTACCACTGAGAAGAACCAAGTCTTCCATAGTGGATCATCACACATTCTTGCTGCTGTTGTGTACAATGTGTTTCTGGTTCTGTTGTTTCACTCAGAATCAGTTCATATCAATCTTTCCAGGCCTTTCTAAAATCAGCTTATTCATCATTTTTATAGAGCAATAATATTCCATTATCTTCATATACCACAACTTCTTCAGTAATTTCCCAATTGATAGGCACCTACTCATTTTCCAATTCTTTGCTACCACAAAAAGTTGCTACAAATATTTTTTACATATGTGGGTTCTTTTCCCTGCTTTATGATTTCCTTGAAATACAACCCAGTAGTAGCACTGCTGATTCACAGGGTATGCACAGCTTAATAGACCCTTTGGGCATAGTTCCAGATTCTTCTCCAGAATGGTTGGATCATTTCACAATTCCACCAACAATGCATTAGTGTCTCAGTTTTCCTGCATCTCCCCCAACCTTTATCATTATCTATCAATCTGAGAGGTATTAGGTAGTACCACAGAGTTGTTTTAGATTTTATTTCTCTAATCAATAGTGATTTAGAGTGTTTTATTTTTTTTCCATTTAACTATAGATGGCTTGAATTTCATCATCTGAAAATTGTTCATGGAGAATGGCTTATATTCCTATAAATTTAACACAGTTCTTTATATATTTTAGAAATGAGACCTTTACCAGAAACACTGGCTGTAAAGATTCCCCCCTCCAGCTTTGTACTTCCATTTAAATCTTTTTTTCTTCTGTTGGTTTTGTGAAAAATATTTATAATTTAATAAAATTAAAGTTGTTTATTTTGCCTTTCATAATGTTGTCTAGTACTTTTTTGGTCACAAATTAATCTTTTTTCCAAAGATCTGAAAAGTAAATCCATCTCTTATTCTCCTAATTTGTTTGTGGTATTATTATTTATGTCCAAATCATGTACCCATTTTGACCTTATTTTGGCATGAAGATGTAGTTCTATGTTGAGTTTCTGACATATTATTTTCCAGTTTTTCCTGCAATTTTTTGTCAAATAGTGAATTCTTATTCCAGAAACTGGAGTTTGGGGATTTACCAAATATTAGATTACTATAGGTTTTGATTATTGTGGATTATTGAATCTAATCCACTGATATATCACTCTATTTCTCAGCCAGTACCAAATAGTTTTGATGACTGCTACTTTATAATATAGTTTTAGGTTAGGTTGGTACTGCTAAGCGACCATACTTTGGATTTTTTTTTCATTAATTCTCTTAATATTCTTGATATTTTTTCTTCCCAATGAATTTTATTATTTTTTTCTAGTTCTATAAAATAATTTTTTGGGCAGTATAATTGATATGGACTGAACAAGTAGAGCAATTTAAGCAGAATTGTCATTTTTGTTATATTAGTTCAAAGTATCAATGAGGAAGTGATATTTTCCCAGTTGTTTAGATCTGACTTTATTTGTGTGAGAACTGTTTTGTAGCTGCGTTCATATAGTTTTTGGGTTTGTTTTGGCAGACAGACAACCAAATATTTTATTTTGTCTACTGATGATTTGTATGGGTTTATTTTATATTCTGAAACTTTGCTAAATTTATGAATCGCTTCAAGTAGAGTTTTGAATGATTTTCTAGGATTCTATAAGTATATAATCATATAATCTGTAAAGAGTGATGGTTTTATTTCTTCCATGCCTTTTCTAATTTCTTTAATTTCTTTTTCTTTTCTTATTGTTAAAGCCAACACTTCTAGTACAATGTTGATTAATAGTGGTGATAATGGGCATCCTTGTTTCACCCCTGATCTTATTGGGAATGTGTGCAGCTTCTCTCCATTATAAATAATGCTTGCTGTTGCTTTTAAATAGAGATAGCTTATTATTTTATGGAAATTTCCCTATATCCCTCTAATGTCTAGTATTTTTAAAAGGAATGGATACTATATTTTATCAAAAGCTTTTTCTCCATCTATTGTAATTATCATATGATTTCTATTGGTTTTATTATTGATATAGTTGATTAGGGTAATAGAGTTCCTGATATTGAACCAGCCCTGAATTCCACTTGGTCATAGTGTATTATCCTGTTGATAAATTGCTATAATCTCATTGCCAATATTATATTTAAAATTTTTGCATGAATATTCATTAGGGAGATGGGTCTGTAATATTTTGTTTTTATGTTTTGGTTCTTCTGGTTTAGGTGTCTTTTACCATATTTGTGTCAAAGAAGGATTTGGGCAGGACTCCTGCTTTGCCTATTTTCCTATATAATTTACATAGTTTTGGAATTAATTGTTCTTTAAATGCTTGGTAGAGTTCACTTGTGAATCCATGTGGTCCTGGGGATTTTTTTTAGGCAGTTCATCAATGGATTGTTCATTTTCTTTTTCTAAAATGGGACTATTTAACTAATTTATTTCCTCTTCTGTTAATCTGGGCAATTTATATTTTTGTAAATAGTCATTCATTTTGGTTAGATCGTTGGATTTCCTGCCATACAGTTTGGCAAAATAGCTCCTAATTATTACTTTAATTTCTTTATCATTGGTGGTGAATTCACTCTTTTCATTTTTGATGATGGTGATTTGATTTTTTTCTTTCCTTTTTCTAAACAAAGTAACCAAAGGTTTATCTATTCTTTTTTTAAACCAACTCTTAGTTTTATTTATTAGTTAAGTAGCTTTTTAAATTTCAATTTTATTAATCTCTACTTTGAATTTTAGAATTTCTAATTTTGATATTTAATTGGGATTTTTAATTTGTTTGTTTTCTACCTTTTTTTGCTGCATGCCCAACTCATTGATCTCCTCTTTCTCTATTTTATTCATATAGCTATTTAGAGACATAAAAATTTCCCTAAGAACTGCTTTGGCTGCATCCCATAAGTTTTGGTATGCTATCTCATTATTGTCATTTCCCATGAATGAAATTCTGGATGGTTTCTGTGATTTGTTTTTTCACTCAGTCATTTTTAGAATTAGATTATTTAATTTTCAATTGGAATTTAGTTTAAATTTACCTGCCCCTTTTGTTGAATATATATTTTTTTGAATTGTCATCTGAAAAGGAAGCATTTACTATTTCTGCCTGTCTCCATTTTATTGTGAGGTTTTTATGCTCTAATACATGGTCAGTTTTTTGTAGCTGCCATGTACTGCCAAGAAAAAGTTGTATTCCTTTCTGTCCTTATTCAATTTTCTCCAGAATTCCTTCATATCTAGGTTTTCTAGGATTCTGTTATCTTCCCTAGTTCTTTTTTGTTTATTTTGTCATAAGATCTGTCTGATTCGGAGAAGGGGAAGGTTGAAATCCCCCACTAATATAGTTTTGCTGTCTATTTCTTCCTGTAATTGGCTTAAAATCTCTAAGAATCTGGGCTGCTTTACCACTTGGTGCATATGCATTTGGTATCATTACTACTTCATTGTCTACAGTAACTTTATCAATATGTACTTTCCTTCCTTATCTCTTTTAATAGCAACTATTTTTATTTTTGCTTTACCTGAGATTACAATTGATACCCATGCTTTTTTACTTCAGATGAAGATAATAAATTCTGTTCCAACCTTTTATCTTTTCTTTGTATGTGTCTCTCTGTGTTGTAAACAACATATTGTAGAATTCTGTTTTTTAATTCACTCTGCTATTTGTTTCCTTTTTTGGGGAGAGTTCATCTCATTCCCATTCACAGTTACGATTACCAGCTCTGTATTTTCCTCCATCCCATTTTCTTCCCATATATATATATGTATATATATACATACATACACACACACATATATATATACACACATATATATGTGTATATATACATATGCACATATATACATATATATATGTATATATGTTCTTTCTTTCCACCCTGGCCTTAGTAGTGTTCTTTTTTTTTATCCACCCTACCTACCACTTTATCTTCTATCACCCCTTCCCCCTTCTCTTACCTTTTTTCCCTAGTCCTCCTCCCCTCTTTCCCTGAATTGTAATAGTTTTTTTGTGCCTCTTAATGTAATCCAATTTGTCCCATTATACCTCCTCTTTCCTCTTCTTCCAATACAGACCTTTACCCACCCTGTAATATTTTTTTCTTTGATATCAGCATATCAGTCCATTCACCACTGCACATTCCATCCATGTGATGCTCCCTTATGTCTGCCCCAGTGACAGATACAGTTCTCAAATTTTTCTTATAATGTTTTCTCATCTAGGGATGTAAAATTACCCTGTTTATCCTTCTATACTTCTCTTGATTACTGCATTTGTAGATTAAACTTTCTGTTTAGTTCTTTTTATTGCAATAGAAATGATTGAAAGTCTCTTTCTTTATTGAAGATCCATCACCTCCCCTGAAAGATGATGCTGAGTCTTGCTGGTTAGTTAATTCTTGATTGTAATCCCAGGTCTTTTGCCTTCTAGAACATGGTATTCCAGGTCCTCTGATCCTTTATTATAGAACGTGTCAGAACCTGGACAATCCTGACTGTTGTTTCTTGATATTTGAATTTTTTTTCTGGCAGCTTGCAGTAATTTTTCCTTAAAATTGTAATTCTGGAGTTTCAGATCAATGTTGCTTGGCGTTTTCCTTGTGGGATCTCTTTCTGAAGGTGATCAATGGATTCTTTCAATGAGTATTTTGCCCTCTTTCTAGAATACTGACGAAGTTTTCCTTAAAAATCCATTAAAGAATGCTATTGAGGATCTTTTTCTGGCTATCACCTTCAGGTAGGCCAATATATTTTACATTATCTTTTCTGGATCTATTTTGACTGTTTTTCCAATGAGGTATTTCACATTTTCTTCCATTTTTTCTTTCTTTTTTGTTTGTTTGACTGATTCTTGCTGTCTCACAGAGTCATTAGCTTCCATTTTTCTCATTTTAGTTTTTAATGTGTGCTTTTTGTTCAGTTAGCTTTTGTATCTTTTTTTTCCATTTGGTTAATTCTACTTTTGAAGGTGCTGTGTTCTTCAGTGGATTTTTTTTTTTTTTTTTTTGCATTTGGCCAATTGAATTTTTTAAGGAGTTGTTTTCTTCAGTCAATTCCTTTTCCAAGATGTTGACTCTCTCTTGTATATCTCTTATTTCTTTTCTCATTTTTTTCTTCACCTCTCTTATTTGCCTATTAAAGTCTTTTATTAGCACTGCCAAAAACCCTCTTTGCACTTTAGACCAAGTTATACCACTCTTTGAGATTTCCTCTGTGGACATTTTGTACTTGTGTGAATTAGTATTTTGGTCTTCCCTGTCACCATAGTAGCTTTCTATGATCAAGGTTCTTTTCTATTTCTTGTTCACTTTCTTTACTTTTCTTTTGGTATTTTCTCTTTTTTTATTTTTATGGTTGAGTTCTGCTCCAGCAGTAAAGGGGGACTCTGTCCCAAGCTTTCTCATGTGTTGCTCTGAGCCTTGGATCTGAGCACAAGGGCCCCTTGTGATTGCAGGGGGTAGCTTCTTCTGCTCTTTTCAGGAAAACAGTATGGTTTGCCAGAGTTTACGTTCTGATTTGGGATTGGAGGTTGCCCCCACTGATATCCTCCTCTAGTGAGGTAGGACTGAAGGTCTTAGTTGCTGATTTGGTATAATTAAGGTCCTCTCACCAGCTTTCCCAAAGTCTGTCTGAGCTGGGCTGAGCACCCTTTTCATTCTAATGAGACTGACCTTTCTTAAAATTTTTCTTGTCTATCTTGAGCTGAGATTGCTTTCATTCTGTCAGCATTGGTTCAGAGGCTTGATTTCATGTAGTTTTTGAGGGAAACTAGAAGAGCTCAAGCAGCTTCCTGGCTTTATCCTGCCATCTTGCCCCTCTCTTGTTATGTATGTGATCTTAGACAAGTAATTTAACTTCCCTTAATCTTAGTTTCTTATCTGTAAAATGAAGAAGGTTGGATTAGGTGTTCACTTTCATATTTTGCAGCTATGGCATAATGATCCTATAATGCTATAAATTCAATTTATGGAAATCAAGGCAGTATACTATGATCAAAGAGAAGCAATATGGTATTGTGAAAAGACTGGTATCAACTGTGACTGATACCAGTTAGAATTTAAAGCTGAGTCCTACACTAACTTGCTATGATATGGTGCAAATCATCCACCCTCTATGAGATCTAGTCTTACTCAGTATAATGAACCTGATTAATACAAATCTCCAATTCTCACAAAAAGCCAGGGTTTGTGATATGATAAAGTACATACTGAACTTGAGTACAAAAGTCTGGATTCTATACCATTTCTATACCAGCACTAGCTAGGTGACCTTAGGAAATCCATTTAACCTCTTTGATCCTCAATTTAATGAATTATATATTTATCATATTTGTCCAATCTATCTCTGAGTGTTATAGGAAACAAAGTCATTTGTTAATAGTAAGGTACTTGTAAATGTGATTCATGATAACAATGTTAGGAAATTTCTTTGGAAGTCTGAACTACTGTCAGGATGGGAGGTATTATATTTTTTTGTTGATCATTTCCCAGCAGGTTTCTTTACTTCATAGTAACCTCTAAAAATCACATACTAAAATAAAGGACACAATTGATATAATCTACCCTTCATATTTCTGTCAAAGAAAACTTTTTAATGTATAGATATTTAATCATTGCACTATTCACAACCCTTCAGTTGATGCTCATTACATTCAAGAAGAATGATAATTCTAACTTAGGATAAAAGAACTTCTCTGACATGGCTACAACATGCCTTTCCATTCTCATCTCATATTAGAAACTTCTATGTTCTTTAGCTAAATTATACATCTAAACTATTCCTATTTCTATTATGTCCTCTTTTGCCTCTCTGGATTGTTATAGCTGCATCTCCCTCCACTGCCACAATGCTCCCCACACCTAATTTTCCATATCTTACCTTGATTTTTCAAATGTCTTTTCTTCCTTTAAGTGTCTTTTAAGGTCCTGTGGCCTCCAGAGAGTCATATCTCTTCCCTTTCAAAGCAGGAATTATCCTTTTATCCTCTAGTTTCTTTTACCTCTCAATTTTCTCTATCAACTGATTGCATTTTTAGTTATATTTCATATTTTTATCTCCATTTTATCCTGCTAATAGATGGTTAGCTCATTAAAAATGAGGATCATGAAGTTTTTCATGTTTGTATTTTAAGCACAGTACATTAATACTTTTAAAAATTAATTTGTTTGTTTTTTATGATGAGTGGTATGAGTGGTAAGATCAGTAACTTTATTCATGTAGGAAACTTCCATTGAAGAAAATCCACACGCCAATACAGGTAAAAATGTTTTTCTCTAACTTTCCAAGGGTAACGCATGAGAAAGGAAACAATTACAGAAAAATGGCAAAAATGCCTAGCAAACAAAATCATTTGATGTGTCAAAATTATTATTGTATATTATTTAGTATCAAGGGTAAAGGAGGAAAAAAATTGAATAAAAAACATGTTATCTAACTTGGAAACCTGAGTGCTTGGGAAGATATCTTGAACAATAATAGGAAAGATAGGGAGAAGGGAGGGTTTGAGCAGAAATATAGTTAATTCAGCTTTGGACATATTGGCATTAAAATACTTAATGGAACTAAATCTAGGAGAGCTAATGTGTTCTCTAAATGAAAGGCAAAGAAGAGAGTCTAGGACAAGATCTTGGGGGATACCTATGGTTAGAAAAACATCAAGGAAAAGAGAGTAGTCAACAGTATAAACATCTTCAGAGTTATGAAGGTAATTGGATTTTACAATTTAGAAATCATCGATAATCATGGAAAGTTAAATGATGAAGCTTGACTTGAGGGAAGCCAAACTCTAGAGAATTCGGAAAAGAATGAGAGGAAAAGAAGTGGAAATAGCAATTATAATCAGTCTTCTTAAAGAGTTTAGCCATTAAATGGTAGAAAAATGTAGCTTAGGAACTAGAGGGGGTAGCTAGATCAGATGAATTTTTTTTTAAGGATGAGGAAGACATAGATATATTTGTAGGCAATAGGGAAATGACCAGTAGACTGTGAAAGAGAGAAGTTAAAAAAAAGGAGTGGGGATAATAGAGGGGAAATCTATTAAAGTGGACAAATGGAATGGACCATTTGTACATGTAGAGCATTTGCCTTGCTACTGAGAATGGTATCTTTTCATTTGAGATAGTATAGTTTTTCCTTGCATGTTCTTAGTGGTCATTTTCTTATCACATAGCAAGTTATCATCATCTGTGAAATATAGTTAATTTTAGTAATTCATAAGATAAATTTCCCATGGGGTTCATAAACTACTCACTGTGCAATCTCCAGAAAGGATTGACTGATAATTCCCTGTTTTGGAATGGTTTTGAAAAATTACAGAACCTTTAGAATAAATGTATACTTTTTCAAAGTGACTGTTTTGAATAATGGCATCTGTTTATATTATTTCTTGGCTATGCAAATTATGACATATTTGTTAAAAACAAAAACAAAAAGACAAAAACAAGAAAACTTTCTTGTCACTTTATAGCTACATCTTGTAAAACTATAAAATAAATAGCCAAATATGAGGCTTTTTTGTTGTTACTCTTTCTTTTAATAGTGACATTAACCTTAATCCCACACTGACACTTCTCCCCTCAAGTTTACTAAAGTTTCTCAGAGATATTTCTTCCTTTTCTTCAATAAACACTCAGGGTTGGACCCTAAGACAGAACTGAGAAAATAACAGTTAGAAGGACCTGAGACTTGGGGCATCATTCCCTTTACCTTAGGATTACAACTTGATTACACTAATAGCTACTAAAAAAATAAAACAAACCAAAAAAATTAAAAACAAGTAAGGAAAGGAGAAAAAATCCAACTATATATAGTTACGATGGAGACAGAGATTTCAGTTCATATTCAGAAAAAGATAATAGGGGTTTTAAAAAAGACAGTAATTTTTTTATGAGACCATCAAATGATCCAAAAGCACAACAAAAATTTTTAGAAAAATTTAAAAAGGGCTTTAAGAATCAAATAAGAGAGATAAAGAAAAGTTAGAAAACAAATAAGAACCATCCAAGATAATCTAGAAAAAATTGAATAGAAAGTCAATTAACTGTAATTAGAAAATAATAAAAAAAAACTTAACAAAAAAAAAGTATTACTTGAAAACTAGAATTGGGCAGGGTGAAGCTAATAACATTCTATGACATCAAGAAATAATAAAACAAAATTAAAAGAATGAAGAAAAATAGAAGAGAAAGTAATAATGTTAATAAAATATTAGAAGACATTATTAAGGAAAATTGTCAAAGTTGTAGAACAAGTAGGCTAAGTAGAAATAGAAAAAATCCACCAATTACCATCTGAAAGAGATCCCAGGAAGAAAAGTTACAAGAATATCATAGTCGAGTTTCAGAGATTTCAGGTTAAAGGGAAAATAGTGGAAGCAATGCGGAAAAAAGAAACAGTTTAAATATCATGGAGTTATACTAAAGATTATACAATAGCTAGTTGGTACTAAATTGAATGATCATAGGTCTTGGAATTGTATATTCCTAGAGCAAAATTAAGTAAAATTTTGAATGAAAAAATGGCTATTTAATGAATTCAAAGACTTTTAGGTTTGGTTGTGTGTGTGTGTATGTATGTATGTATGTACGCATGTGTGTGTGAGACAAAACTTCTGAACTTAAGGGAAAATTCAACATATTACATCCAGGAGAAATATAAGATCAACAATAAAAACTAATTATAAGAGATTTAAAAAGACCAAATTCTTACATCTTATCTGTGAAAATATTAGTGATATTCTTATGGTTACCATCATTATTAAAGTGGTTTGAAAGAAAGGCATGGGTTGAACTGAGTATGTTTGGGTAATTCTAAAAATAAACTTTAGCGAGAGATAAAAATATCAAAAAGATAAAAAAAATTATCCCATATAAATCAGGCATAGAAGAAAAAAAATTGAAAAAGAAGAAGCTAGTGGGAGGAAGGTGGGAAGAGCTTGAAATTTACTCTCATTGGGAAAGGATTAAAAAGAGAACAACATATATTCAAAGAGAAGCTAACAAAGGTCTCCTAAATTTAGAAAAAAAAATAAAAGGGCAAGGGGAAAGGGAATAGAGTGGGAAAAGAGGGTAGGGGAGGAACTCTTGGAGGGGTAGATAAATTAAGGAATAGGAGAGCAAGGTAGCAGGTAGAAGTAAAACAGAGGAATGAGGAAGAATAGGTTAAATAGCATGAGAAAGATAGTGAGAAAAAATAGAAAGGAGACAAATATATGGGTAATTGTATAATGTAAATAGGGTGAATTTACTCATAAAATGGAAATGAAGATAAGATTAAAAATTTGAATTCAACAATATGTTGCTTTAAGGAAACATTATAAAAATGAGAGACATACATAAAGATAAAAATAAAGGGCAAGAATAGAATTAAGTATGTAAAAAAAGCAGAGACAATAATCATGCTCTCAAAGTTAAAGTTAAAATAGATGTAATCAAAAGTGAAAAACAGAGAAATTGCAGTATGTCAGCAATATTATTCAATATTGTTTTAAATTATTTAAAATATCTAGACAGTATAAAATACTTGAGCATATACCTGACAAAAGAGATACTAATTATATGAACATAAACAGAAAACACTTTTTATAAAAATAAACTCAGATTAAATAATTAAAATAACATTCATTGTTCATGGGCAAGTAAATTTGATATAATTTTGAAAATGACAATTTTATATAACTAATCTATGTATTCAATGTATCCCAATTACTAAAAAAATTATTGAGTTTGAAAAAATATGATGATGAAATTCATTTGGAAGATTAAGAGATCAAGAACTTCAAAGAAATCAGGGGGAAAATATATAAAGGAAGTAGATTCCATAGTATGGAACCTTAAACTAGATTATAAAGTGAGAGCATTGGTGAAGTGTAAAAAAAGGATAATTTCAATTATTTTAAATTAAAATTTTATTGTACAAACAAAACATTTGTAGCCAAGAATAAGAAGAATGTAGAAAGTTGGGGGGAAAAACTTTCAGAGACAATCTCTCAGATAGAATGTGATTGAGTTGGAATATTGCTGTAATATAGGAAATGATGAGTTGATTGATTTAGAAAAACATGGGATGACTTAGACTTATGAAGGAAGATGCTATCCACTTTCAGAGAAACAGATGATGGGAGAAAATAAGCATAGTATGGTATAATATGCATATGTATGAGAATACATGACTAATTTATGTGTATGTTTATAGATATCTATGTTTGTGTGTATATACATACACACACATACACACATGTCCAGCCTTCTTTCGGGTGGCAGGGGGTAGAGGGGGGAAAAATAAAGTAAAAAGGGCACACTAGAGAACAAAAGAAAACCAACAAGGAAGCAAAGAAAAGCTGGACATCTTTTAAAATAATGAGTAGTATTTATATAGTTTTTTTTTAAATAGAAGTTTACTGTTTTATGTTGAATCCTCTCATGATCTTCTTTTCTTATTTTGTATTTAATTTTGAAATAAAAAAATTACAAAAAAATTGAGTGTTTGTATGTAACTACATTCTCAATTTTTGCACAATAAATACTCATCAGATGAATAACCTATTTATTAAAGCCTTGTGAACAATAAACCAGAGTATTCAAAAGACTTTCTTATATTTGTCTATTTGAGACTCACAATAGCTCTGAAAGGTAAGACAAGAATTATTATCTCCATTTTGCAAATGAGAACTGAGACTCAGAGGTGTTATCCCACTTTCTTAAAGTCATATAACAAGAGTTTGATCTTGAAGAAGAACCTAATGTTCTCAATTCAAATATTGCAAATTTCCCTATTCTATATGAAATTACCTTATGATGTGGTTATAGATTTATACTATTTGTTTTATATTAGAGTGAACAGAGAGCAAAGAGCTGCTTAATGCTAATGATTAGATGTTCGTTGATCATTTAGGTTTTAATTTTATGGAAGGGAGAATTAATATATTCTTTAAAAAATTTAAAATTAATTATAAAATAAAATAAAAAATAGGAAAAAAGACAGAAAAAGGAAAACAAAACAAAATATTGCTATGCACCTAGGAGAACATGAGGGAGGATTCAAAATATGTAACAATAAATTTCCATTTCAAGAGAGCATATACAATCATAATAGTCCTTAATTGTCCATCTTTTTTTCCTTCCTTGTAAGCTTATTCTTTTGTTCTCTATTGTGCACTTTTTACTTTATTTTTTTTTCCTTTTCACCTCCCTTACCTCCTCCAAGCAGGCTAAAGTTAAGCATTTAAGCATAAGTTAACACACACACACACACACACATATATATACACACACACATATATATACACACACATATATGTATCTATATACACACGCAATACATTTATATGCACACATACATACAAAACATGCATATGTATACCCTCACTCACACTCACCCACACCCACATAAATACACACACAGGTATGTATTTAAAACATTAATATGGTTGATATATGCTGATTTTTCTCTTGATTGAATCTTTAATTTTGAGATGGATGATTAATAGCCCAGTTTTTTTTCCTAATAAATTCTACTTCTAATCATTGCTATTGTGTTTGTGTAGATCTCATTTCCTATGCTGGCTAACTCCTCTACTTTACTTTTTCTATTAACTTGCCTTGCAATTACTTAACCTCTCTACCATTAACCCAGTGGATTTCTTTCTTATCTTCTCCCTGCCCAATCTTTCCTTACCTCTTCATCCCATTCCCATTAATATATACAGTTTATCCCACTCCCATTAATCTACATAATCTTTTATAACCTACCTTATCCTCTTATCTCCCTTTCTTATTTCTTTGTATATTTTGGAGGGTATTATTCCCTTCTATATATGCATTGTTCCTTCTTTAACCTTTTCCCAATGTGAGTAGAATTTCAGAATTACCTGCTCTCCTCCCCCATCTGATTCCTCTGTGTCAATTCTTGCTCTTGTACTTGATTCATACAGCATAATCACTGTTTTTACCTTTTTCAACATGGTTTTCCTTTTCAAAATCACATCACACTTAGCTCTACCCCAGTCTTTTTTTTTTGGACTACCCAGTTACTAATGACAATATGTTTCACATTTCTACATATAAAATTTTGTCCTTAGAATCCGTTGAAATTAGTCTTTGAGGTATGTTTCTTATATTGAATTCAGGTTTAGTTGAGACAGAATTCTGAAACTCTTGACAGTTTGTTGAATGTCCACTTTTTTCTTTCAATATTATATTTAATTTTCTTGGATATAATATTTTTGGTTACAGGACTAATTTTTTTGATTGTTTAGGATCTGTGGTCTTTTAATTGTAACTGCTGATAATTCCTGTACAATTCTAATTGTAGTTCCAGCATATTTTAATTATTTTGTTATTGTTGTTTTTTATTTGTTTCTTCTAAAATTTTCTCTTTGATCCAGGGTTTGGGAATTTAGCAATATTTTTCCTATGTGTTTTCCTTATAGGATGTCCTTGAATGGTAATTGGTGGATTATTTCTGTTTCTACATTTCTTGGATTATCGTGTCAAGATTTTTTGTTTGTTTTTTTGGTCAAAGCTTTCAGGTAGTCCAGTTATTCTTATATTTTCTCTTGTTCTGTTCTCAAGATCCATTGCTTTTCTTATAAGATATTTTACAATCTCTTCTATTTTTCATTCTTTACATATATGTATATATTGTAAATGAGAATTTAGTAGTGCAAGACCCCATAATTCTAGAGGGTGTGTGGGGGGTGGGGAGAAGGTTGGTGTTTTGGACTTCATGTTAATCTGCCCCTCTGGCATGGAGCCCCAAACCAAGAAATCCATCCTCATATTAGTGCCAGCAGCCAACAGCTTCCTTTCTCCACTGTTACATTCACCAAGTGTGCAGGTTCCTTCTTGCCCAGGGTCAGTCTCAACAACACTGTGGGGCCTGATATTTCTTATAAGCCATAGTTCCCTTAGTCTTCCCAGACTCAATCACTTGATTCCCCATGCTGTTTGACAGGTGAACGTTCCTGTGCTTCTGGCTGAGGCTACCTCAAAATTTAGCTAGCCCTAGAATACCCTGCTTGCAGTTTCTGTGGAGCTAGCCTGGAGATGTTTATACTTGATGCCAGTTAAATCTGCGTTCTTGTGTTTTTCTTTGGGTAGCCCCAAGAGAATCCTTATTCTGCCGCAATACTTATTTGATTTTCACCAGTCTACGTTTACCATGAGGCTCAATTTTGCTTTGCTTGTAGGGGGAATCTGTATTACTTAGAATTTTTTGATTTACTCTGTCATCTTCCCAGAATCCTTAGAATTAATAGATCTTGAAGTTCAGCATATAACTTCTTTTAGAGTCTCTGTTCTCTATTAGATTTGGGCTCTTGCACAGATCTTATATAAATTAATATTTAAATTGACTTCTACTACTATTTGCTGTTTTTCCTGATTCTCCTCCCAGGACAATACAAAATATTAATTTCTATTTACTTATATGTTTTTTATTTACTCAGATAAAATGCAAACTTTTAGAGGGCAGGAACATTTTAGTTTTCGCTTTACATTACCAGTAGCTAACATAATGTCTGACACAGAACAGGTGCTTAATAAATGCTTGTTAATTAAATCATATATACAGATGTGGAATAAATGTACCAATCCCTTTCTCTACTCAAGTGCTTTGTATTCATGTGCATTGTATAAATACTGTGGTTCTGGTTGTACATTTTTGTTTATCCTGATATTGAGGACATTTTAAAATTTGTTTTCTCTTTGACTAGAATTGTGTAACATTAGGCATTAATACAATGTTCTGAGTAACAGTTATCAGGCTCTGCTATATGTTCTCATCCATTAGCTTTAAAGTTCAACAACATTTTTTGTGAACTTGCATAATGCTTTGTGAATTGTTTTCCACTAATTGGTCTGCAGGGATTGTACTGAGGTTTGGGACATCATTGTAGGTTTTCTATTTTAGGCTTTAAAAAACATATGTAAGCTTTCTTATAAAAAAAAATTCAGTTCTCTCATGTTTTCCTGTAGACTAAAATTTCTTCAGATATCCCCTTATAACCTTATCCATTCCAAATTTCTCTATTTCATAAACTAGTTTTACATTAAAATATGGAAACCACACACACACACATACTTACAAGTACATTGTCTCTATAGTTAATACTTAGATAATAAATATACTTAGCCCATATATCATATCAATTATATTACACCATCATAAGAAATCATATCAAACTTTCATTTATCAATTTATATATTAATTTCTTTGGCAACTAATAGTAGAAGTGGATGTTTTTATTGGAGTCAAGAAGATAAGGATTCAAAATCTATCATCTCTCACTTCATTGCTCTGTGATGTGAACAATTCATTGAACTCAGTACCTCAGGCAACTTTTTAGTATTTGAACTTATTTCCCAAATCACAGCCAGGTTGTGATGTCATGGCAAGAAAAAGTTCTTGCTCTGGTAGTTATTTCTGTAGATAGCATCACAGATTTTTTATGCATTTCATGTGGAGATGTTAAGACTATATATAACTTTCTAGTCTTAATTTATATAACTACCAATATTATTCTTTATACACTTTTCTATTCAGTATATTACTGTTGACATACCTATGTTCATACTCTGTTATGATTTCAACTAGTTCCTTCTCTTTTCCTACAGAATTAGAGGTCATTTTTCTTTTCTTTTCTTTCTTTTTTTTTCCTGAGACAATTGGGGTAATGTGACTTACCTAGGGTCACACAGCTACGAAGTGTTAAGTATCTGAGGTCAGATTTGAACTCAGGTCCTCCTGATTTCAGGTCTAGTGCTCTATCCATTACACCACCTAGCTGCCCCTAGAGCTACAGGTCTTTTTTCAATATCCAATTCAAATGCCAAGATATCTTCCTCAATTTCCTTAGCAGTTAATGAGTTTTCCCGTCATATTCATAGAGCAGTTTGTTTTGCAACTCTTGAATGGCATGGCATACTATTTTACCTACTGCATATCTATTTATACTTGTAGCTTCCTAGATTATAAACTACATTAAGTCAGGAACTGGCTTCTAAACTTTGTATCTCCCCTAACATTTAGCACAGCATTATATATGTACTATGTACTTAATAACTGTTTTCTACTATTGTACAATTCAAAAGATCTGAATATTCAATTCAACTAGAATTTATTCAGCCATTGTGAGGCACAGTGCTAGGCACTGGTGATAAAAGACAAAAGAAAGTAAACAAACAACCTCCCCTTCTCCCAAACAATAAAAAAAATCCCAGTTCTTACACAATTATTGTGCAAATTGCCTATAAAACAGAGCTTTATTTCCATAACACAGCATATAATATCAATACAATCCAAATGGAAGGTGATCACTTTAATAAAGGATGTTTATGTCTGTTTTGAAACTATTTGATTGAGCTTTCACATTTTCATTATATTCTGTTAAAAAAAACAAGTATTTCAATCTTCATCTCTATTTTTCTTTTAAAATCTCTAATTTCCCTCAAAACCATTCGGGTGCCAATATCTGTATGAGGTCTTTCCTGTTCTTTCCACTAGTGAATGACTCTTTCTTCTCATATTATGTTGTATTTGTTAAGTTTTTATCACACATACATACTCATACATTTTTAATTGCAATTTCCAAAACCCAGTATAGTAGGAATTTTGTGCAGAAGCAAAGTAGTAGATATTTAAGTAATATGAAGGCAACTAGATGGCACAATAGATAGCGTGCTGGAGTCAGAAGAACTAATTTCAAATTTGGTCTCAGACACTTATAAGCTGATAGATATGGCAAATCTATGTTTCGGTTTCCTCATCTGTAAAATGATGATAATGTTAGAAGCTCCCTCCCAGGGTTGTTATAAGAATAAAATGAAGCTCTTTGAAAATCTTAAAGCAGTATATAAATTTTTGCACTTTTTAGTTGTGATTATTAATGAATGGTAGGTTGCTTGTTTGATGAGAAGATACCTTTTAAAACAGAAATACTTGCCATTTCTTACATTTCTATTCATTAATCTTTGAAATAATATTAAAATATAAATTTATCCAATTAATTAGTAAGAGGAGAAATCATAGTACAGGGAATGAATCAGTGATTTCATTTGCATACTGAACTTCCAACCAATGCAGATTGGCACCTTCTCAGCATTTTAAATTCTGAGGTAATCTAATTAAAGGATTAGAGAGACAAGTTTTACTAAATAACCTCTTAAAATCTTGTCTAATTCTATGTGCATGGGGCTGTATTTTAAGACCATAAAAAATGCCATCTGTATTAAGACTGTTGGCTTCTTCAGCCATTTATTTTGTTTCTGATAGCTGCATTAAGGTCTGGCTTACAGGAAAATATACAATTCACCCTTCAACACTACAAAAAGATATGCTTTCTTGAATTTCTAGTCTACTCAAAATATAATTATTCAATTAATTTTTATTTCTTGTCAATAAGTCAACATCTTTCCTCTTCACAGTTTCCTCTTCAGATCCTTTTATTGGAACCCTTCTATGAATAAATCATTTTCAGACTTATTAAAACTATGAGTCTATTATTTTTCACCTTTAGTTCATTTTATATTTTTAGTTCTGTTCACATCTTATCCTGACTTGTTATTTCCCCTCCCCTTTCCTCTTTCATAATGTATAAAATAGTTGAGGCTCTTTATTACTCAATTCCTATATTTTCTCTTTTGAAATCCTCAAACAAAACCAGAATGCTTAGAAAAGTGTAATAGGGATTAAGGCATAGAAACACCAAGGGTTTGTGCTAGCCTCTTCTTTGTGTTAGAGGTATAATGGTGTCACATAGGCAGAGCCCTGCATTTTGATTAAGATAGAGTTCTTAGAGAACAAAGAGAAACTGGGCAGTAAGTTGTTAAATGCTGCTATGGACCTAAGAGGGTAGCAGGAAGATGGAGAGAAGGAGGGGACAGAATCAAGAAATCATGCTTTTTATGTTCTGTCTGTTCTAATGAGTAGCATGATAAAACTGACTAACTCTGCTACTTTTGTGAAGCATAAAGTTAAAAAAACAAATATATAAATCACAGATTGCTATTTTTAGCTGACAGACATTCACTTGGTCAAAGATCAATTAAAACATTTGCAATATATTAAATTAAATTTTTATAATAAATACCACACTATTTAACGTAAAAAGTTCTAAACAAATGAGAAAGCAAGTTTTATATTTTCTTCTCTCTATGTAACTGGTTGATAAATTTTAAAATGCTTACTCCCTATAGAACAGGAAAAAACAAAAACAAAAACAAAAACAAAAACAAAACTAAAAGACTGCATTTCTCTTACCCTTCCCTAAGTGATAATAAAATAGAGTATATATTTATTTATTAATTTATTAATTATGTTTTCATATTGGGATATGTACCTTCATTTTTATATGCACTTTGAAGATGATATAGAAGATGACAGCTTGATTTTTTTCTTCATTCAAGATAACTCAATTTTGGGTGTGCCTTCATACAAAAGTTGACTAACAGCCTTTTTTGTTCTATTATCTCATGTCTCTTTTTCCCTATTTGCCATCCAGAAGTATTTTCATTTCAAATAAATGGGAACCTTTTGAAAATCAGGTCTGTTAAAGTCAAAGTACTGGTAGGTTTTTGACACTGCTTAAAATGCTGAACTGCAAGTTTCTTAGGGGTGATAGCCATGTTTATTCTTCATTTCCTTCCTATTTCCTACAACAGTAAAGGTAAGAACAAATAAAAATCTTTTGAATGAAAGAATGAATGTGGAAACTTTAAAACATTGGTGCTAATATTTTAATTTTGGATTTAGGCCAAAACATTCAGAAACTTTCTTTCTTTTATTTACGCAATTCTGTTTAATCTAGGATAAATTTCTTAAGAATTTCCTATGGATTAGGTGGAGAAAAGGAAAATGTATAAAGTGTTAGACTTGGATCCAAGAAAACCTAAGTTCAAATCTGGCCTCAGATACTTACTAGTTGTGTGACCCTGGTCTAGTTGCTTAATGCTGTATGCCTCAGTTCCTCATCTGTAAAATGACCTAGAAAAGGAAACTATTCCAGTTCATTGTGCTAAGAAAGCCCCAATTTGGGCCATAAAGAATTAGTCATAACTGAAATGAGTCAACAGCAATAGGCTATTCATTGTGTTGGGTGTTAGAGTATAAAGAGAAAAATAAGAATTATCTCATCCCTTAAAACACACACACACACACACACACACACACATAAGCTTTAGTTTTACTGGTAGGAAAGCACCATATATGCACATATAAGCAAATGCAAAAATATAAATAAATAAATGCAAAGCAAGTTTTTCAGGAGTCTGGAGGAAGGGAGAAACTTAATAATCAAATCTGCAAAATTCATATACGATAGCCTTCCATACCAAATCTCTTGCAATGAAAGAACTGATTTGCCATATTTCTTGAATACATTTACATAGTAAGTCTCATTAGTCCTAGCTAAATTTATTTAGACACAGAATTTATACATTGGAACTATGGTGTCATATTTGCATAAATGATTTGTAAGTCTTTTGAGTTTCAAGTAATTTTATCAGTAATCTTATCCATATTCTAGTAACAGTTTATCCAGAATTTTGAAATCATTAGGTTACAGGAAAGACACAATTTTAGTAAGGTATACAAATTTACTTGTGTACCAAAACCATGCATTGAATAGATGAATAAATACTGGAAAGCATTGAATTAGCTTATAGTTTTGCAACCTGACTTTTTTCTTTTGGACATTTGAATTCATCTTGATTATACCTACACTATTTATGAGGTTCTAAGAAGTGAGAATGCAATATCAACAGGTTTTTTTTAAAGCATGTTTTTTTTCCTTGAAATTTGTAAGTTTCTTGTTTTTTGTTTTTTTATTAAAGCTTTTTATTTGTATAACATATGTATGGGTAGTTCCTCAGCATTGATCTTTACAAAGCTTTTCATTACAAATTTTACTCCCAGTCCCCTCCCCTCCCCTAGATGGCAGGAAGTCACTACATGTTAATAATGTTGAAATACTTGACAAGTTGTGCAAGAAAAATCCTATCTACGAGAAAAAAAAGAAAATCAGAGAAAAGAAACACAATGCAAGCAAACCTCAATAGAGAGCATGAAAATGTTATGTTGTGGTCCATATTTCATATCCCTCTCTCTGGGTGTATATGGTTTTCTTCAGTGAACAATTGGAACTGGTTTGAGACAATTCTTTGTTGCAGAAATCCATGTCCATCAGAATTGATCATCATGTAATATTGTAGTTGCTGTGTATAATCATCTCCTGGTTCTGCTCGTTTAACTCAGCATCAGTTCATTTCCTTCCTATTTCTTATATTTTTAATTCTGTTCACATCTTATCCTGACTTGTAATTTCCCCTCCCCTTTCCTCTTTCATAATGTATACAATAGTTGAGGCTCTTTATTACTCAATTCCTATATTTTCTCTTTTGAAATCCTCAAACAAAACCAGAATGTTTAGAAAAGGGTATCTCTCTCCAGGCCTCTCTGAAATCGTCCTGATGATCGTTTCTTACAGAGCAATAATATTCCATAACATTCATATACCATAATTTATTCAGCCACTCTCCAATTGATGGGCATCCACTCAGTTTCTAGTTTCCAGTTTCTAGTCACTACAAAAAGGGCTGCCACAAAAATTTTTGCACGTGGGTCCCTTTCCCTCCTCTAAGATCTCTTTGTGATATAAGCCCAATAAAAACACTGCTGGGTCAAAGGCTATGCACAGTTTGATAACTTTTTGAGTGTAGCTCCAAATTGCTCTCCAGAATGGTTGGATCTGTTCACAGTTCCACCAACAATGTATCAGCGTCCCAGTTTTCCCACATCCCTTCCAACATTCATCATTATCTTTTCTTGTCACTTTAGCCAAACTGACAGGTGTGTAGTGGTACCTCAGAGTTGTCTTAATTTGCATTTCTCTGATCAATACTGATTTGGAGCAACTTTTCATATAACTAGAGATGGTTTTAATTTCATCATCTGAAAATTGTCTGTTCATATCCTTTGACCATTTATCTACTGAAGGGTGGCTTGGATTCTTTTATATATATATATATATATATACATATATATGAGACAATTCTCTATATATTTTAGAAATGAGGTCTTTAGCAGAACCATTAAATGTAAACATGATTTCCCAATTTGATGCTTCCCTCCTAATCTTGTCTGCATTAGTTTTATTTGTACAGAAACTTTTTAACTTAATATAATCAAAATTATCTATCTGGTTTTCATCTTCTTTGGACATAAATTTATTCCATCTCTACAGGTCTGAGAGGTAAACTATACTATGTTCCTCTAATTTGCTTACAAAATCACTCTTTATATCTAGATCATGAACCCATTTAGATCTTATCTTGCTATGTGGTGTTAAGTGTGGGTCAAGCCCTAATTTCTGACAAACTAGTTTCCAATTTTCCCAGCAGTTTTTGCTGAATAGTGAGTACTTATCCCAGAAGCTGGAGTCTTTGGGTTTATCACACACTAAATTGTTAAAGTTATTGCCTAGATTACCCTGATACCCTATCCTATGCCACTGATTGACTGCTCTATTTCTTAGCCAATACCAAATGGTTTTGATGATTGCTGCTTTGTAATATAGTTTTAGATCTGGTACAGCAAGGCCACCTTCATCTGCCTTTTTTATTTTCATTAATTCCCTTAAAATTCTTGACCTTTTGTTCTTCCAAATGAACTTTGCTACTATTTTTTCTAGATCTGTAAAATAATTTATTGGGAGTTTGATTGGTATGGCACTAAATAAGTAGATTAGTTTGGGTAGTATTGTCATTTTTATTATATTCGCTCGGCCTACCCATGAGCACTTAATGTTTTTCCAATTGATCTTATTTGTGTGGAAAGTATTTTGTAGTTTAGTTCATATAGTTTCTGACTTTTCTTTGGCAGATAGATTCCCAAATATTTTATACTATTATCTGTTATTTGGAATGGAATTTCTTTTTGTATCTCTTACTGCTGAACTTTTTTGGTAATATATAAAAATGCTGATGATTTATGTGGATTTATTTTGAATCCTGCCACTTTACTAAAGTTGTGAATTGTTTCTAGTAGTTTTTTAGTTGAGTCTCTAGGGTTTTCTAAGTATACCATCATGTCATCTGCAAAGAGTGATAATTTGGTTTCTTCATTACCTATTCTAATTCCTTTTATCTCTTTTTCTTCTCTTATTGCCAAAGCTAACATTTCTAATACAATATTAAATAGTAATGGTGAATATGGGCAGCCTTGTTTCACTCCTGATCTTATTGGAAATGGTTTTAGTTTGTCTCCATTACATATAATGCTTGCTGATGGTTTTAAGTAGATGCTACTAATCATTTTAAGGAAAAGCCCATTTATTCCTAAACTCTCTAGTGTTTTTAATAAGAATGGGTGTTGGATTTTATCAAATGCTTTTTCTGCATCTATTGAGATAATCATATGTTTTTTGTTAGTTTGGTTATTAATATAATGAATTATGCTGTTAGTTTTCCTAATATTGAACCAGCCCCGCATTCCTAGTATAAATCCTACTTGGTCATAGTGTACTATATCCTGGGGATGACTTTCTGTAATCTCATTGCTAATATCTTATTTAAAATTTTTGCATCAATATTCATTAGGGAAATTGGTCTATAGTTTTCTTTCTCTGTTTTCACCCTACCTGGTTTAGCTATCAGCATCATATCAGTCTCAGAAGGAATTTGGTAGTATACTTTCCTTCCCTATTTTTAAAAATAGTTTGTATAATATTGGAATTAATTGTTCTTTGAATGTTTGGTAGAATTCACATGTAAATCCATCTGGCCCTGGAGATTTTTTCTTAGGGAGTTGGTTAATAGCTTGTTCTATTTCTTTTTCTAATATGGGGCTATTTAAAGAATTTATTTCCTCATCTATTAACCTGGGCAATCTATATTTTTGTAGATATTCCTCCATTTCATTTAGGTTACCAAACTTACTGGCATAAAGTTGGGCAAAGTAACTCCTAATTATTGCTCTAATTTCCTCTTCATTGGAGGAAAGTTCTCCCTTATCATTCTTGAGACTAACCATTTGATTTCCCTCTTTCCTTTTTCTTATCAAATTAACTAAAGGCTTATCTATTTTGTTGGTTTTTTCATAAAACCAACTCGTAGTTTTATTTATTAATTCAATAGTTTTCCTATTTTCAATTTTATTAATTTCCCCTTTTATTTTTAGAATTTCCAATTTGGTATTTAATTGAGGGTTTTTAATTTGTTATTTTTCAAGTTTTTTTTTAAATAATAAGTCCAATTCATTGATCTTTTATTTCTCTATTTTATGCAAGTAAGCATCTAGAGATATAAAATTGCGCCTTATAACTGCTTTGGCCATATCACACAAATTTTGGTATGTTATCTCATTATTGTCATTCTCCTGGATGAAATTATTGATTGTGTCTATTATTTGCTCTTTCACCCATTCCTTCTTCAGGATTAGATTATTTAATTTCCAATTAACTTTTGGTCTATTTTCTCCTGGCCTTATACTGCATGTGATTTTTATTGCATCATGATCTGAAAAAGATGCGTTTACTATTTCTGCCTTTCTGCATTTGATTTTGAGGTTTTTATGCCTTAATACATGGTCAATTTTTGTATAAGTTCCATGGAGAAAAAAGTAAACTCCCTACTGTCTCCATTCAATTTTCTCCATAGATCTATCATATCTAACTTTTCTAGCAATTGGTTTATCTCCCTAGTTTCTTTCTTATTTATTTTGTGGTTTGATTTATCTAATTCTGAGAGAGCAAGGTTGAGATCCCCCACTAGTATTGTTTGGCTATCTATTTCTTCTTGCATCTCTCTTAATTTCTCCCCTAGGAATTTGGATGCTATTGCACTTGGTTCATATATATTTAGTATTGATATTGCTACATTATCTATGGTACCTTTTATTAAAATATAGTTTCCTTCCTTATCTCTTTTGATTAGATCTATCTTGGCTTTTACTTGATCTGAGATAAGGATTGATACCCCTGCTTTTTTTTGTTCACCTGAAGCGAAATAGGTTCTGCTCCAGCCTTTTACCTTCATCCTATATGTGTCACTATGCTTTAGATGTGTTTCTTGTAGATTGTGGGATTCTGGTTTTTAATCTAGTCTGCTATCTGCTTCCGTTTTATGGGAGAGTTCATCCCATTCACATTCATAGTTAAAATAACTAATTCTTTATTTTCTGCCATCTTATTTACCCAAGTTATGTTTTTCCCTTTCCTTTCCCCTTTCTCCCTTCTCCCCTGCTCAGTATTTTGCTTTTGATGACCCCCTCCCCCGAAAAATCCTCCACCCTTTATATCCCCTCCCCCTGTTTTTACTCCTTTCCCCTGATTCTTTTATTTTCTCTTCTATTAGTTTATCCCTTTCTTTTCCTCCTTTCCCTCCCACTTCCCTCTAGCAACAGATAAGTTTCTATGTGAAATCAAGTGTCTGATATACAGTTTTAGCGCCCAAACTGATGAGAGTAAGATTTACACAATGCTCATCTCCCTCCCTTCTTTCTCTCAATTATATTAGGTTTTCTTTGCCTCTTCATGAGATATTATCTTGTTTTACCTCCTTTTTAAAAATCTTATTTTACCCCCTTTTCCCTCGTTTCCCCAGTATAATAACCTTTCCCCCTCTAGTTTTCTTTTTCATATTATCGAGGTAATACCTAGTTAATTATATCCCAAACTTTAAGTATCCCCATAGTAGAAATAAAGTTCTCAAGAGTCCTTTCCTTTTTACCTTTTTATGCTTCTCTTGAGTTCTGTGTTTGGATGTCAAATTTTTTGTTCAGATCTGGTCTTTTCATTAGAAATAGGTGAAATTCACCTATATCATTAAATGACCATCTTCTTCCCTGGAGGATGATGCTTATTCTAGCTGGATAGGTTATTCTTGGCTATAATCCAAGTTCTTTTGCCTTTCGGAATATCTGGTTCCAGGCCCTTCGATCCTTCAATGTGGAGGCTGAGAGATCATGTGTGATTCTAATTATTGATCCTCGGTACTTGAATTGTTTCTTTCTGGCTGCTAGCAAAATCTTTTCCTTGGTGTGGTAGTTCTGACATTTAGCCACGATATTCCTTGGAGTTTTAATTTTGGGGTCTCTTTCAGGAGGTGATAGGTGAATTTTTTCAATGGTGATTTTGCCATCTGATTCTACAATCTCAGGGCAGTTTTCTTTCAGGATTTCCTGGAAGATAGTGTTTAGATTCTTTTTTTTTCATCATGGCTTTCAGGAAGTCCAATAATCCTTAGATTGTCTCTCCTAGAACTATTTTCCAAGTCAGTTGTTTTTCCTAGGAAATATTTCATATTTTCTTCTAACTTTTCATTTTTTTTTTGTTTTTGTTTGACTGATTCTTGAAGTCTTATTGAGTCATTCACTTGCATTTGTTCAATTCTTATTTTTAAAGTGTTGTTTTCTTCAGTTACCTTTTTAAGCTCCTTTTGTAACTGGCCAAATGAATTTTTTGTTCATTGCACTCTTTTTCCACTTCACTAATTTTACTTTTCAATACATTGGTGTCTTTTTCATATCTCTTTTGCAGGGTATTATATCCTTCTTGCAAGATATTGTATCCTTCTTCCACTGATTTCAATTTATTTTCCCATTCATCGTCCAGCTCTCTTTTGAGATTCTTTATGCAATCTTCCAGAAAGGACTTTTGAAAAGGGGACCATTGATGGTCCTTGCTGATTTCCTCTGAAGTTTTGTCTGAATGAATCTCAGGATCTGGGGTCATTCCTTCTTTCTCTCGATAGAAGCTGTCTATGGTGAGAGCTCTCTTTTGCTTCTTCAAATTTTTTTTAGACAGCATGGATATCTCTTTAAGGTAGGGAAAAAATGTCAGCTGAAGTTCTTTGCCCTGGGGCACTTCGGTGAATTAACTTAAGGTGCTGGGCCGGGTGGGGGCTAGGACTAAGTCAGAATTACTCCTTAAACAAAGCAAGTCTGCCAGAACACCTGCCCCCAATCAGGGCAGAGTGTCCAGAGTGCCTCAGATAAACTCCAGGTGTTTGGAGTTTGGAGTTTCTGCCACAGTGAGCTGAATCCCACCCTCACTTCTGGGTTGCACCGAGTAAACTGTTTTTCCCTCTCCCCGAGTTAAACAAGCTGATATAAAGTTCTTCAGAGGTAACTGAAAGTAGTGTCCAAATATTTCTGGATTCGTTGACTTGAAGATCAGTTCGGAGGCTTATTTTATTGTTGATTTTGAAAGAATATTGGAGGAGGAAACAGAGAGTCAGAGTCTTCACACTGCCATCTTGGCTCCACCCCAAAAGTTGTCTAAAGCATGGTTTTGTCTTACTCAGGACAAAATATTGTAGCGGTAAATAATCATGAATCCTATAACTTGGGCTTATTTACAAGTTTGGATATCTTTTTCAACTTTTTGTTAAAAAAATAAGTTTGCATTTAATCAAGAAGAAATCAGTTGCTCTCTCACTCAAGAGCAAAGTTAAGATCATTATAGTGAAAAAGAAAATGCAGCTTGTTGGCTTGAAACCATTTCTAGGTAAAGTACTGCTACATCCATTGTATCTGAATTTACCTTTCAAGATTCATTTACCCCAATGAAATATATTTAAATATATTTTCTGTACCTTGTTATCATCTATTACTAGAGGCAAGCATATACTTGGTTTTCCAAAACATTTACTATTAATGATGATGGTAATTCATATTTTTCCAAAAAGCATTGTCTATGTATCCTCTGTAATATATAATTTTGTATTTTTTTCTGTACAGAAAAGCTTTATTGCCTAAGAAAAGGTCAGGAGAAATCATTGTGAATTAGTGAAAAAAATTAAATCACTGGGTGCTTATAAAAAAGGTAATTGTGTCATCTCTAAGTTATTTCTCAAAACTATCGTAAATAGCATTATCACCTTAGATGTGCTACCTGTTCTGAATCTCTTCCTGAATCTCACTCCTATGAAGAATTATATTTACTCCCAGGATAATTCTAGTCTTTATATGCTACCCTTCTATCTCTTTTCCTCCATGTCTACTGCTGGTTCTCCTGCTTTAGCCTAAACAAACATTCCTTCATTCTTTAAATTTTCTTCTATTTTTTGGTAGGACAGAAACTTGGTCTTTCTTTAATAGCATGATGTTCCTAGAAAACCTTCTCAAAGTATCTATTTCTTTAAGATTCTACTACTCTGTGATTCACCATTGAGGCTGGGGAGGAGGAAGTATTTTTTGCTCCATTGCTACTGTGTCCAAATCATTTCTCTGCCATTATCCTTCAATGGTTACTTCTTCAAAAATTGTAATTGTTATGAATTAAATGACTTCAAAACATTTTCTCTTTTTCCAATTTTAACTACTCCCAACCACCATCCTCAGAAACTTCAGTATTTATCTATATATTTCACTTTTCTAACATTCATGTCTCACAAGTCCTCAGTCTTCTCAACTGCCACAAGTTGAATACTAACATAGACATGTTACACTTTCTGCTACCTTCCAAATCTCAAACCCTTTGATGATAACTATATATCCTCAAACTTCTGCATTTGTCTTTCCCTCCTTTCCCTCTCTATCATCCATCCATCCACTAATCCATCCATCCACTCACCCACCCATCCATCTATCCATTGTCTTACTGTGACTGCTAGTCCCTCACATGTGGCCTATATTTCTGGTTTACTTGGTTCTACTTACTTCCTTGACCTCATATGATTACTTCAGTGATTCAGTCACCATGACTCAAAAATACCTTCAGTTTTTTTTTGACAGTTCTGCCTAATTGAATGCAATTCTGAGCAAGCATCATCATCTGCTACCACTTTGCTGTATTACATCATTTGGATCTTTACTGCTACCTTGTCAGAAAATTCAGGAATATTGCATTTAGTTGTGAAGGCCATATAAGAAAAAAATGTTACAAACTTTAAATATAAATATAAAATGTCAAAGCATATAAAACATAAAAAATGGAGAAAATATTATCCAAATTCCCTAGCCTTTACCAAAGCAGAATAAATAATCCAGTAAATGAGGTCTTAGTTGTGTGTCCCTTTTGAGGCTTATGTAAAATTCTGACATTTGATTGTTTTCTCTAACTCTTTTTCTTTTGTTTTATATATGTATGTGTGTTCATATGGGTGAGTGTTTCTATATGTGCTTGCATTTTGGGGTTCTATTTATTTGATCCTTTTCCCTTCCACATATGTTTTTACAGATTTCTTTGTATATTTCATAACTATCATGTTTATGACACCATATCATATGAATAACAATACTACCTACAAAATTAAATGCATTTTACTTTATTCAATGAATTTCAAATTGTTGGACACTTTTTTGTTTCTTTTTAAAAGAACTGTTATGAATAGAACAATTATGACTTTTTGTTCAGCTAGACCCTTTCCTTTTTATGATTTTTTGGGTGATAGAATCAACAATAACATCATTGGAGCAAAAAGTATGGTCTGCTTTGTGACAAAGTTCATTATACAAAGCATTCCAAGTTTAAAAACAAAAACAAAAAAAATTATAGTGTCACCAAAAACATAATACCTTGCTACTTTCCCTGAAGTTATATCTTTAGATTATATTTTGTTAATTTTTTTCCTTCTAGGAGATAAATATAAGGTGGTAATAACATTGTTTTATATTATATTATTCTGTTATGAGGGAGTGTGAGCATCTTTTCATCAAAAAACATAATATCCCTTTCATCAGAAATTATTCACTTTTCCTTTGTTGCTCTACTAGGTTGTGTGTGTGTGTGTGTGTGTGTGTATTATTAGATGTGTTAGTTCCTTGTAGATTGTGACTTTTCTGCTGCCTATAAACATATACTCTCTTGCTTTTACTACATCCACCTATTTAATCTCTTCCTTCAGGAGAAAGTAATGTAAGGTATTGCATTTGGGTGCAATTTCACATATATAAGATTAAGGAACCATTGTTAGAAGTTGTTGGAGGGAAAAGTTTGGGGACTTTTGGAAGCAGCAAGCTCAAAATGAATGAGCAATGTGATGAAGGAGTATTAAAAATGGGATTTGGGGAGCATTAAGATAGTCATACTTCTAGAAATGGGAGTGTGGTAGTGGTAGTGAGAATTCTACTGTACTCTTCCTCTGTCAATTATCATCAGGAGCACTATGCTTAGATGTAGGCATGACTGTTTAAAAAGGACATCAATAAACTAAAGGGTGTCCTGAGGAGGACAGCCAAGATGTGAATGGTCTTGAATCAATGTCATATGACAATCAGTTGAAGGAACTTGAAGGAACTATGTATGTTTAGCCTGAAGAAGAAAAGACTCATGGGAGGCATACAGGATTGTGCTAGCAAATGTTTAATAACCAATGCCCTAGGAAAAAAATATTTTGACCCATTTTTAACTTTAATATGCATAATTAGCATTTTCTCCATCATTCTATTATGTATAGACAACAATAAAAACAAAAAATCAAGTCCTTATTTATAGTTTTTGCTGATTTCCTACATGTAAATACTCACGCTGAAAATTTTAAAATTAATTCTCCATTACTGGTGCTAGTTCCAGCACAACCATGGTACACAAAAAACTATCTTCCTATATTTGAAAGGTTACCATGTGCAAGATGGATTTAACATGGAGGGTAGAACTAAGAATAATTAGAGGAAGCTGCAAAGAGGCCAATTTGGACCTATTGTCAGGAAAAACTTCCTCACATTTAGAGATTTCCAAAACTCAAATGGGCCTCCTCAAGAGGAGGTGGGCACTCCCCTGCAAGCAAAAATTACCTGGTATGTTTATTTTTTTTAAATTTGAGGAGTAAAATAAGCATTTTCATAACGTATAAACAAACAAAGCAAAACAAAACAAATCAACAAACCATGATTGTACATATAACTACAAATCTGTTATATACAACTTGGTATTTTTTTTTAAATATACAGGCAATCTATATATGTTTTAAGTATTTGAAAGTATTTTTTTTAATATTTGAAATATTGGCAGGTGACAGAGGCATTAGATTTATTTTGATTGTTCTTGGAGACCAAAGTTAGGAGTAAAATGTAGATGTTTTAGAGATAGATTAAGACTTGACAGGAGGTTAAGTTACCTAACAATTTGAGTAATCCAAAGGAAATGTACAACCTGAAGAGACAGAGGGTTCTCCTCTTAGAAGTCTTTATGAGAAGATCTGATGGTCCTTGTTGAAGATGTTAGGATAGGAAGGATGGCTCCAGATATCTTTAGAAATCTACAATTAGTTCTGCTAACTCCCCTATTTCTATGGATGTCGATATTATTCATTCATTCTCCTTTGGGCTATCTTTGACTCTATTTTCCAACAAGTTTTAGCTATTGGTGATTCAACAGTTTAATCTGATCTCTACATCTCTGTTTATTTTTTCTAATCTATTCCTCTCATTGTTGATATGCTAAGGTTCCTTATATGATCATATCACTCCTCTAATATAACTTTTTAAAATAGCTCTCTATTTCCTAATAAAAAAGATAAATAAACTTTAGAATTTTCACATTATCAAGGTTTTTGAAAACTATCTCTTTATCACATTAACTTAATTTTTTAAAGATTTATGATGTGCTTTGCTTATGGTATATAGATTCTCATGACATTTCCTATGCCTAGAATACCTCTCTCTCCAACTCCATCTAATAAATTATAGGTCCATTTAAAATACTTCTTTTTTTTCTTCTATCTATCTTTCCTTAATATTCTCCTTTCCTTCTCTAATAACAGTATTTTATATTTTTATGATGCTCTGATGAAATCATATTCACCTGTATAATTTTTCCCTAATATTTGTGTCTTTATTATAGTCCAACTTATCCATAAAATCCATCAGGGAGGAGAGATTTAAATAATAATATTTGCATGTTCCTTTGTCATAACATGTATAGTGCTTATAGTAACTGAGTAAAAGAGACATTCAGTAAATAGTTGCTAAGCCAATTCCACTATATGAATCAAAATATATGAACTAATGGTTAAATTTAATTTCTCCAAGTAGGAGATCTGTCTAAACCACCTGATGAATGAGAATCACTTGCAGTGCATACTTAATGTGAAACTTATATTGATAAAGTATTTTATAGTGTTTCTTTTCTAAGTCCTAACAATGACTGTACTTTATTTGTAGTGCAAAGTGAAACTTCTACTGAGTCCAAATTGTTGTGAATTACAAATCAGTATGTTCTTATTGATATTTGTGAACATTTATGTAATTTTTCTGTTGTGTTAAAGAATAATCTCTTTATATTGCATCTAGCAAATTTCTTTTTATAAAAAAAAATTATTTTTTTCTGTAATCTAGCAAATTTGAAAAATCAAGAATTAAGATTTTATCTTGAATAGTTTATTTTATATATAGATGTTAATGTAGACATATACACAAATTTATATAGATGCATAAACATATAAAAATCTTCACAAGGATATAAGCTCACACACTTGGAACATTATTTATAATGAGCATTGATAGACAATAAAAAAGAATAATTGAAAATATCATGGGTGTCTTGCCAAGTGACAATGTTTCCATTTGAACATAAGAGCTGCCTTATAGTTTTTGAACTAGATTGCCTGGAATGCTTTTATGGCACACATTAACTTGGCCACTCTATTTTCTCATGCTACTGCTAGTCTATTGACAATTTTACAAAAACAATCTTTACTTAATCAATTAGAATTTCTTGATAATTATCAAGGTGAAAAAAATAACATGGACATGAAAGGCATATGATGAGAAATCTATATTTTCACAATGTCACAGAAATATATATAGCATATATAAGAAAAATAGCAACTAGAATATTTCTATATATGTCACGTTTGGAGTTTAAAGAACTTCAGGACTTTTGAGATCTACAACATCATGAATGTCCTATGGATTTACTAATAATAGATACAGCTTTATATATGAAACTGAAACTGAATTTATATTTAGAGAAATTGAGTTCAAAATCTAGTTCCATTAATTAGTACATATTTGACTTTTGTTAAATGACTTCATCTCTCTCTGTCTTTGTTTTCTCATTATGAGAGTTATGATATGGTTGAAAGAATCCTACAAATTCAGGAGCACCTGAATTTGAGCCATATATTTTATGTTAACTGTGATATAATGGGAAAAATTATTTAGATTTTTCCAAACTCAGTTTTCATTTATGAAATGGGGATAATGGTAATTGGAATATCATTGCAATTGTTGGGTTTGGTTTGTAAATTTTAGAGGGTAATGTAAATGTGGCTTATGGAGTCTTGGAAGAGGACTGAGAGATCATACCAAAATAAATTTCCAATCATCACTTCAAAAAAAAAAAAGCAAAGAATATTACCCCCCCAAAAAAAAAGCAGTGAAAAGAGAGAAAGGAAAGAAGGAGGAAAACTTCTCATAAGTGCAATTCCAGAGGGGGGACTAGGAGAGAAATGTAAGAAATTATTAAGCAAAAGCCCAAAAAGAAAAATAGATTGATAAATTAATTAAGCAATAAAGAACTCCTAATAGAATGAAAAAATATGGTATGAGAAAAGAATGTTAGAAAGACTAATGGAAAAATTCTGTAAGAAAAACAAAACAACCCAATGAATTTTAAAAAAAGATTTAACAATAACAGCAATTTTCAACATGATTGTACATCTAATAACAAAATTAAAAGAAGTAATAATTAGAAAATACTGATTTTAAAGAAAAAAGTTGAAAACAATGATTTGAAATAGAAGTTGAAACACTTTATTAAAGGAGCAAACAATAAAATATAATGAAAGAGAATTAAAAAGATAATAGATAAAAATAAATGTTATAGAGTGGCTAAAAATTTTTACTAAGCAAATTTAATGCTAGTAAGACATCTACAAACCAAAGCAATTGACCCTGAAGAAAGAACCTAACCCATCTCTCTGAAAATAGCTGGGTTTCTTTAGTAAGACAATCAAACAAAAATCTGAACACATTAGAGAAAATCATATATTGCCCAGAAATATTGGAACTAGGCTATGAAATTCAAGGTAATGAAAAAAATATATAAACTGTCTTATAAACTTTAAAAAATTCAGTTATTATAATTTTATATCTCATCTTTATTATTATTATTATTATTAAACTTATGGCACAGTTCAATAGCATAGAAGAAACACAGATTTAATTCACTCCTACATTTTCACATGCAGTTATAGAACTTCTAGATCAAAGTAGAAATATTGCCAATAGTTAAAAAGAGATTGTTCAGTTTTCAAGTGATATTCCAACTTTCTTGAGACTACTAACTAGTTATAAGAAATTAAAGGTAATTATTAAATATCATATACTGAAAAGTGTGCCTCTCTATGCAACAGCACCTACATAGTAAACACCTGTTCAGCTGGAGAATTCAAGGTGATCTTCACCTGGCTCTGAGACCCTCTTGAACTCTCCTAAAATGTCAGTCAGCAGACTGGCAAAGACTAAGAAGAATTAGGAATGGGTGTGTTGAGTGTCTATCATTAATCAGGATGCAAGGAGGTGAAGCTGTTTCTATAGAGAATGCTTAGTTTCTACTAGTACACAAAACATTGCCCCTCCATGCACTGATTGGTTTATCTGCTTTATGATGTTTCCTTAGTAATTTTGCTGTTTTAGGGGTTAAATATGGAGAGCATAGATACAATAAACTTGTCTTGACCACTTACATTGATGTTTTCTATCTTTTCTTGCTTTCATGGTCTCTATGAGAGCCAATACATCTGGTTTTTCTTTGGCATTTCACAGAAAAGCAAAAGAAAATAGATTTTATCCTCAATAAAATTAATGACTTCCAAGTTTTCCTTTTGAGAAAACATGAATCAAGCACATTTTTGGAGTGCAAAAAGATGCATTCAAAATAAATTTTAAAAATTATATTTTCTATATCAAATGGTGACCTTCTCTAGTGCAAGGTGGGGAAGGAGTGAGGGAGGGAAGGAGACAATTTTGAATTTAAAATGCAACCCAAAACACACAAGAAATTAATAGAGATTGAAAAAGATATTATTTTATTTTTACCCAGTTACATGTAAAGAAAAAAATTTAGCCTTCATTTTTATGAGATTTTGAGATCTAAATTTTTTTTTTCACTTCCTCTCCTCTCCTCTTCCAAAGAAAGTAGGCAGTTTGATACAATTTATACATGTGATATCATGTAAAACATATTTTCTTTTTAATCATAATTGTAGAAAAGCACTTATCAAAAGGAAAAAAAAAGCAATGAAAAAGAATAAATTTAGTGGAAAAAAATACTTAGACCTATATTTAGGATTAATAATTTCTTTATCTAGATATGGGTAGCATTTTCCTTTGTGAGTTTAAACTTGTCCTGGATCATTATATTGCTAAGAATAGAGTCAATCACAGTTGAACATCACACAATGTTTATGATACTGTGTATACTATTTTCCAGGTTCTGCTCATTTCACTTTGCCTCAATTTATATTAATCTTTTCAGATTTTTCTGAAATCTTCCTGTTCATTATCTCTTATTGCACATTATTCCATTCTATTCAAATACATGGCCATTCCCCAATTGAAGGCCATATCTTCAGTGTTTAATATTTTGGAAAACTTGAAAAGATCTACTATAAATATTTTTGTACATGTAGTTTCTTCCCCCCTTTTAATGATCACTTTGGGATTTCTAATAATGGGTATCGCTGGATGAAAGATTATGCAGAGTTTGGTTCCCCTATGGACATAATTCAAAATGCTCTCTAGAATGGTTGGATCAATTCATAACTCTATCAACAATTCAGTAGTGTTCCAATTTTCCAACCTCTCCAATCACTTTCCATTGTTTGTCATATTGTCCAATAAGAGAGTTGTGAGGTAGAATTTGAGTTGTTTTAATTTGCATCTCTCTAATCAAAAGTTATTTAGAACACTTCTTTATATGCTTATAGATTGCTTATATTTTTTTAAATCTGCAAACTATCTATTCATATCCTTTGGCCATTTGTTAATTGAGGAATGGATTGTATTCTTTTGAATTTAATTCAGTTCTCTATATTTTTGAGAAATGAGGCCAGAAATACTTGCTGTAAAAATTATTTCTCAGCTTTCTGCTTTCCTTCTAATCTTGGTTACATTAGTGTTGTTTGAACAAAAGACAATTTAATATAATCAAAATGATCTATTTTGTATTTCATACTGCTTTCTAACTCTTTAGTCATCAATTGTTAATTGATTCATTAATTTAATTATTTAAAAATAGATCTGACAGATAATTACTTGCTTTTCAGATTTGATTAAGGTGTTACCATTTATGTTTAAATTATTTACCCATTTTGACTGTATCTTGATAAATAGTATAAGATGTTGGTCTATACCTAGTTTGTGTCCTATTTGAGTTTTACCATAAATTTTTTTTTAATTTTTATTTTATTTGCATAACATATGTGTGGGTAATTCTTCAACAATAACCCTTACATAGCTTTCCGTTACAAATTTTCCCCCCCAACTCCCCACCCCTCCCCTAGATGGCAGGATATCCACTACATGTTAATTATGTTAAAATATTGGCAAATCGAATATATGTATACATATTTCCAAACTTATCATTGGTGTGCAAGAAAAATCTTATCTACACAAACGATATATCAGATAAAGGAAACACAATGTAAGCAAACATCAATCAAGGAGTATGAGAATGTTATGTTGTGGTCCACATTTCGCATCCCTCTCTCTGGGTGTATATGGCTTTCTTCAGTGAACAATTGGAGGTGGTTTGAAACATTTCATTGTTGAAGAGAGCCACGTCCATCAGAATTGATCGTCATATAGTACTGTTGTTGCCGTGTATAATGATCTCCTGGTTCTGCTCATTTCACTCAGCATCAGTTCATGTAAGTCTCTCCAGGCCTCTCTGAAATCATCTTGCTGGTCATTTCTTACAGAACAATAATATTCCATAATGTTCATATACCATAATTTATTCAGCCATTCTCCAATTGAAGGGCATCTATTCAATTTCCAGTTTCTAGCCACTACAAAAAGGGCTGCCACAAACATTCTTGCACATGTGGGGCCTTTTCCTTCCTTTATGATTTCTTTGGGATATAAGCCCAATAGAAACGCTGCTGGGTCAAAGGGCATGCACAGTTTGACAACTTTTTGAGCATAGCTCCAAATTGTTCTCCAGAATGGCTGTATCCGTTCACAGCTCCACCAACAATGCATCAGTGTCCCAGCCCTCCCACAACCCCTCCAACATTCATCATTAACTTTTCCTGTCATTTTAGCCAATCTGACAGGTGTGAAGTGGTATCTCAGGGTTGTCTTGATTTGCATTTCTCTGATCAATAGTGATTTGGAGCACCTTTTCATATGACTATAAATAGTTTTAATTTCATCCTCTGAAAATTGTCTGTTCATATCCTTTGACCATTTATTGATTGGAGAATGGCTTGAATTTTTATAAATATGAGACAGTTCTCTATATATTTTAGAGATGAGACCTTTATCAGAACCCTTAAATGTAAAGATGATTTCCCAATTTACTGCTTCCCTCCTAATCTTGTCTGCATTGATTTTGTTTGTACAAAAACTTTTTAACTTAATATAGTCAAAGTTATCTATCTGGTTTTCAATTAAAAGTTCCAGTTCTTCTTTGGACATAAATTTATTCCATCTCCACAGGTCTGAGAGGTAAACTATATTATGTTCCTCTAACTTGTTTACAAAATCACTCTTTATATCCAGATCATGAACCCATTTAGATCTTGTCTTGGTATGTGGTGTTAGATGTGGGTCAAGCCCTAATTTCTTCCACACTAGTTTCCAGTTTTCCCAGCAGTTTTTGTCAAATAGTGAATACTTATCCCAAAAGCTGGGGTCTTTGGGTTTATCAAAAACCAAATTGCTATAGTTATTGCCTAGTTTGTCTTGTGATTCTATTCTATTCCACTGATCGACTACTCTATTTCTTAGCCAGTACCAAATGGTTTTGATGACTGCTGCTTTATAATATAGTTTTAGATCTGGTACAGCAAGTCCACCATCTTCAGCCTTTTTTTTCATTAATCCCCTTGAAATTCTAGACCTTTTGTTTTTCCAAATGAACTTTGCTACTATTTTTTCTAGATCTGTAAGATAATTTCTTGGGAGTTTGATTTTTACCATAAATTTTTTGTCAAATAGTGGGTTTCCCCAAAGGTGGGGTTTATGGTTTTATTAAATATTAGGTTACTATGGTCATTGACTACTTGTCTTGTGTACCAAATCTGTTTCAATACTTTGACACTCTATTTCTTTGGCAGCACCAAATAGTTTTTGATAATTACTGCTTTATAAAATAGTTTGAGATTTGATATCACTAGTCCACTTACCTTTTTTTTTTAAAAGAAATTAATTCTCTTTATATTCTTGACCATTTACTCTTTGAGATGAATTTTGTTGTTATGTTTTCTACCTCCATCTGATAATATTTAGGTCGTTTGATTGGTATGGCACTATATAAATAAATTAGGTTGGGCAGAATTATTGTTTTTACTATATTGGGCACACCTACCCATGAACAATGATATTTTTCCAATTGTTTAGATTTTGCATAAAATGTTTTATATTTGTGTTCATATCGTTCCTGGTTTTGTCTTGGCATGTAAACTCCAAAATATTTTGTTTACAGTTATTTAAAAATAGAATTTTTCTTTCTCTTATTGTGTTTTATCGTGTATTATTTATCTTATTGTATATTTTTATCCATAAAACTAGGTCCTAGATTTATTTATTACCTCAATAGTATTTACTTTAAATTTTATTAATCTCACTTTTGATTTTCAAGATTTCCAATTTGGTATTTAATTGGGAATTTTTTATTTGTTCTTTTCCAAGTTTTTTTTAGTTGTATGTCCAAATCATTTATCTATTCTTTTCCCACTTAGCTGATGTGAGAATTTAGAAAAATAAAATTTTTCCTAAGTACTGCTTTGGCTGCATCCCATAAATTTTGGTATGTTTATCACATTGTTTTCATTGTCTTTGGTGAAATTATTTTTTTTATAATTTGTTTTTTGACTCACTTATTCTTAGAGTTAGATTACTTAGGTTCCAATTAATTTTAAATTATTTTCCACTGCCCTTTGTCAAATGTAATTTTTATTGCATTACGGTCCAAAAAGAAAACATTTTATATTTCTTCTACACATTTGATCTTAAGGTTTTAAGTCCTATTACATTGTCTCATTTTGTGAAGGTGCCAGATACTGTGGATAATCTTTCTGTCCCCATTCAGTTTTCTCCCAAGATCTGTTATATCTAACTTTTCTAAATTTTTAATTTATCTCCTTAGCTTCTTTATTGCTTATTTTAGGATTGGATTTATCAAGTTCTTAGAGGGGACAGTTGAAGTCACCCATTCAGTTTTGCTTTCTATTTCTTCCTATAACTTACTTTATTTCTCCTTTAATAATATGGGTTCTATGCTAATTGGTGCATATATGTTTAATATTGATATTGCTCCATTTTTATAGTACCTTTTAACAAAATGTAGTTTCCTTCTTTATCTCTTTTATTAAGGTTTATTTTTGCTTGTGCTTTGTCTAAGATCAAGATTGCCACTCCTGATTTTTTTACTTAAGCTGAAACATAATAGATTCTCCTCCAGTCCCTTACCTTTATTTTGTGTGTATCTTTCTGCTTCAAGTGTGATTCTTGTAAACAAATTATTGTAAGATCCTTGTTTTTTATTTACTCTGCTATCCACTTTCATTTTATTGGAGAGTTCATCTCATTCATATTCACTGCTATAGTTACAGTATATTTCCCTTTATCTTATTCTTCCTTCTGTTTATCCTCTCTCTCCTCTTACACTTTCCTTCTTCATTGGGGTTTTGCTTCTGTTTACCAACTCTCTTGATCTGCCTTCCCTTCTGTCAATCCCCTCCATCACATTTTTACTTAATTTCCTCCCCTTCTACTTTGTTATTGGGCAAGATAGAGATCTTTATTAAACTGTGTATATTTGAGCCAATACTGATGAGAGTAACATTCACGTGATGCTCATTGCCCATCCTCCCATCTACTGTAATATGTCTTTCAAATTCTTTCATTGAAGTAATTAATCCCATGTTACCCCTCTTTTTCCTCTGATCCCAGTATATTCTGCTTTTACATTCCTTATTTTTAATGTCATTCCCACAAATTCATCTTATACCTTTACCTTCTCTCTATGGATATTCTTTCTAGTTATACTAGACGTGTTACAATTTTGAATAATTGTAAGTATCACCTTCCCATTTAGGGATGTAAACAGCTTAGCTCTATTGAATTCCTTGTTTTCCCCACCAGGTATGCTCCTCTTGGGTCTAGATACTGACAGTAAGATTGTTTTATTTAGTTCTAGTTTTCTCTTTAGGAAAATTTAAAATCCTTCTATTTTATTCAAAGTCCATTTTTCCCTTGACGTATTATGCTTAATTTTGCTGGGTAACTGATTCTTGGTTGTAGTTCAAGATCCTTCGATTTCCAGAACATCATGCTCCATGACCTCCAATCCTTTAATGTTAATGTTGCAGCTTCCAAATTAAGTGTAATCCTAATTGTAACTCTGATATTTAAATTACTTTTTGTGGCCACTTGTAATAACTGTTCCTTGACTTATTTGTCTGAAACTTGGCTGTAATGCTCCTTGGGATTTTTATTGGGGATCTCCTTCCTAAGGTAATAAGTGGATTCTTTCAATGCTCATTTTGTCCTCTGCTTCTAAGTCATCAGTGCAGTTTTCCTTGATAATTTGTGGAAAAATACTGTCCAGATTCTCCTTTTGATTATGGCTTTCAATCAGGTAGTTCAATGATTCTGATATTGTCTCTCCTGAATCTATTTTCCAGGTCAATTGTTTTATACAGGTGGTATTTTACATTTTCTTCTATTTTTTCACTCTTTTGAATTTGCTTGATTGGTTCTTAATGTCTTATCAATTCATTAACTTTCACTTGTTAAATTCTAACTTTTTAAGGTATTGCTTTCTATATAAAAGCTTTTCTGGCTTTTGTTCTTTCTTTTCCATTTGGCCAGTTCTACTTATTAAGGAACTATTTTCTTCAATGGATTTTTGTATCTCCTTTTGCATTTGGCTAAGTCTACTTTTCAAATGATTGTTTTCTCTTTCCAAGGTGTTGACTCCTTTTCCACAGTTCTCTTATATCACTCTCATTTCTTTTCCCGATTTTTTTTTTTTACTTATCTTATATGACAAGTTCCTTTTTGGGTTCTTCAGTGAGTTCTTTATAAGCTTGAGACCACTTCGAATTTTCTTTGGGATTTTGCCTATGGGTGTTTTAAAACTGTTGTCCTCTTCTGAGTTTGTTTCTTGGTCTTCCTTTTTACCATAATAATTTTTTATAGGCAGATTTTTGTTTTTTTGCCTTTTTCTTTCTTTTAAAATTTGACTATTCTCAGGATGGACAGAATTCTGTCTCGGGCCTCTTGTGCTAGGGGCTGCAGGTTCTTTACCTAGTGTTACTTTCATTTTGTAGATGTAGATGGTTGTAGATATATGACAGCCAAATTGGTGCTGAGCTACGATCTTTGTGGTGGTGTCTGGTGTATGTTGAGGTGTGGTGGGTGTTTTTGCCTGGGGCTACACTGAAGCACTTGGCATTCTGGCCACTGGAAGATGCATATTTGCCTGTGGCTATTCTAAAGTATGTGATGGTTCTAGAAGAGGGAGTCAGAAGACTCCCTTGCTTGAGGTATGTGAAGGATCTTGGTGGTGTAGTTTGCCTGCTTTGCCAAACTGGGACTCAGGATCTTCAATTGGCTTACTGAGATATCTCAGCTGCCTGGGAAACTTTCTGTTCTTGGTTGTGCCCCGTATTTACCTGGGTGAGATGGACTGCCTCTGCTGATTTTTTCAAATTTCTTGGTCTAAAAGACTGTTTTGCCTTGTCTCCTTGCTGATTTGCTGTTCCAGGACCTATCTTGGAGTACTATTTTATGGCTACCTGGAGGCAAACATTGGAGGTTACAGCAATCTTAGCCATCTTGGCTTCCAGTAGGCAAAAGAAATTTAAGAAAAATAAGAACAAATAGCTTGGAAGATCCAGAATTCAAATGCTTCATGGGGGGGATAAAAATATTGTTGTTTTTTTTTGGGGGGAGGAGTTCCAATTTTCACTGGCAGATCAAAGATAGATCAAGTATGGATATAATAATAAAGAAATACCAGGGAAAAATTGAAGAGAGTGAAATTCAATACCTTAATACTTGAAATCTGAGTACTACTGATAAACATCATTCAGAAAAAAAATGAGGCTAAAGGAGTTAGAACGTTAAGAACCAAACTTTTATGTGGGTTTTCTAAAAGAATACACATACACCCCGCTCCCCCCCCCACACTATATTTAAATGGAGGTATTAAGCATGACATGAGATTGGGAGAAAATATCTAAAACAGAATGGAATCAGGGAATTACTTTTCCCATGTAAAATTAAAAGCAGCAATTTAGGGTTGTTCATAAAAAGGAAGAAAAGAAAGACTGATTTATATTTTAGATTTTGAGAAGAAGAATGGTGCTTTCTGTGAGGAGATTGTTTCAAACACAGTAAGATAAAAATTCTTGATTAAAAAGGTATGGTATGAGAAAGAAACTGGATAGAAAGAAAGAAACAACAAATTCACAGTTAAGACCTTGAATGACAATGCTTTCCAATTTTTTCATTAAACAAGAGCATGATAGAAACATTAGAAAACAAACATTAACAACTTGTTTCATTTATATATATATATATATAATGCAGAGTAAAAATTAAGTCAGTTAAAATTTATTATAGCTCAGTTAAAAAAGGAAAGAAAAATAGAAATCATGATTTTTAATGAACACTAAAGTTATTGTTAACAAAGACTGATAATGCTGCATTATAAGTAAATGTATCATTAATATTGGTTTTAAATATAATGATTATTAAATGGCAACATGCCTAAATAATTAAAAGAAATGCTAACTGAATTGTAGAAAAATTAATAATAATTTTGTGTAACTTTAGCATGTTTTGTCATAATAATGTATATCTATAAGAAAGGTAAATAGGAAATGTTGGATCTAAACTAAATGATAGGTAAATTAGATATTATAGTTTATTGGTAAATAATAGGAATTTTAAGGCATCTACTTTTTCAATATATATATACTTTAAATTTGATCATCTGCTAATTCATATAAATCTAATAAGTAAATTCAGAAATGGATAAGTATTAAGCATATTCTTATAACTTCAGTGCTTATATGCATGTATGTATGTATATATGTGTATAAATACATGTGTATATATCATATTATCAATAATGGCCTTCCTGATTTCACTTTCTTATTTAGCCATATTTCTTTCCAATCTCATGCCTTGCTTAGTGGCTCCATTTTTATTCTCTCTGTGTATCTCTCTGTTTCTTTGTTTTTTTTTATTTGTCTGTCTGCCTGTCTGCCACCCATATACTCACAGGTACCCACACCCACACCCCTAAACACACAAATATATAATGATAAATGAATCAGTATCATAAGGAATGGGAGTAGGCTATGAAACAAGATGAAATTAAATGAGATTTCAAAAGATAAATGAGATAATCTAATTACATAGAAATAAACAGCTTTTGCACAGAAAAAAACGAGAGAAAGGGTAATTTTGAAATCTAAAGTTTTGCCTTTTTTCTAAGTAAATGTTTTACAAAGTGGAGGTAAAGAGACTTAAACAGCAAGAACAAAGTATAGATGACAACATGGACTCTTGATTATATAATATTTAAAATATTTTTGCAACAATCTTCTTTCTTATAGTTTTTAATAAAATCTTTTAATGATTTTTTTAAATTGGAGATTATCCTTAATTATATCTGTAGTTTATTCATACTCATCATGTGTCTTTCCATTGATCCCTATGAGGTCATAGACCTCATTGATACCGCTAATCTGGGAAAAGATGGGCCCTTGCTATTATCAGAAGCTTGGGGAATCAATAAAATGCTTTGCATTTTCCCAAAGCAATCCAACCTGTTCTCCTCTTCCTTTTCAACTGAGGTCCAGCTTTTTATTCATCTGATTATACTCTCTAAATACAGTGTTGGACAAATCCTACAGTGTCCATTTATCTGTACTTCGAAATTTGGAAATTCTTGATTCATTTGATCTTTCTTGTATGGGTGAACAAGGGAGATTTCCTTTGAGTAATTATACATCACTTCCAGAAGTCTCTGCAATGTCCTGGGGTGTGACACATTCAACATACTATCATCTATAAACAGGAGCATATGAAGAATCTTATCTTCCTCAAGAAATCCTTCCCTGATGTAGAGTCAGTAATGAAAGCAGTGTACAAATCCCTTTTTATGCCTGCCTTAAGTGTGTCAGTAAAAAGAAGTCATTAAACACTTTTTCTTTTGGTGGTAATTTTATCTTCCAAGGAATCTTAAAAGATTTTAACATGTAATTCTGAGACAAATTTTGTAAAAGAATGTTTAAGATGGTATTTAGAATCATATACACTTTTTTATAAGTAACAAATAATGCATTGAGGTATTATATTCTCTCTATCTTCTAGCTCAATATGACATAGTAAAAATGTCATCCATTGCTGATTGTCAATTGCGGAAGTCTGCTTATTATTCTGTAAAATTTTCATTAAGGATAGCCACAATTTAAGTATAAATAACTGTCAAAATGATATTATATAAATGGAGGAATTGTGACATAGGTCAATACTTGTTAATGTTTTCTGAGTCATATTTTAAAAAAAGAATCAAAAATGAAAAAAAACAGAATCAATAATATCTGAGTTTTTATATTATCTTTCATATCTTTTCTCTATTTTCAAAATTATATAATTTATACTTTGAATCTTTTCTATATAATTGATCTATTCTTGATGTTTGTTCTATTTTATATTTTTAAGTCTTATTTCTACTTCCTCTACATTCAGCTCAGGGACTGTAATGTTAGGGTATAATTGAGGTAATTCATCATCCTTGATAAATGAAATTATTGTAATAAAATATGCAAACCCTTCAATTTTTTCTTCCATTTGTAGGACTCTTTGTAAATTCATCTTTAAATGTTCTTGGAAGCTTTCTTTTAGTGGAATATCTTGTCATGCTTTCATTACTCTGATTTTACTCTCCATTACTTTACAAGATGATATTGCGTATAATTGTCCATCACTTTCATAGAGATGAATATATGTTTTATAATACATAATTGACCAAACATTATAATGGTTTTCAAAAGAATGCATTCCGTTACTATCCAGCTGTTTCCTACATTTGTGAAGAAATATTGTTAGAGAAGAAGCAGGATTACATAAGGAAAATGAAAATGTGAAGCTTTTTTGGGCAAAATATTTGGTATAATTTTAAAATGGATGCTAAAACTAGAGCATTTTCACAGAGCACTGCACATAACACTTCAACGATAATATTGACTGGACACTTAAAAATGTTCTTCATAGATATCATAGGAAATATTTATATACATAATGTCTGAGCTATGTGGAAGGTAAAGATTTCAAAGTAAGTTTATCTTAGCAGTATAATTCAGAATTGTGTGAAAACACGTGGGTAGCTAAGTGGTGCAGTAGTAGAGCTGAGGATCTGGAGTCAGAAAGCTTATTTTTATAAGCTTAAATCTGGCCTTAGACATTTTCTTGCTGCATGATATTGGACAAGTCATTTAACTCTATTCGCTTCAGTTTCCTTATCTATAAAATAGCAAACTACTCTAGTATCTTTCCCAAGAAAACTTCAAAAACAATTGAATAATCACAGAGTACATATTATCTGGATTAGGGGCTTGATTTCCAAAATTCTTTGCCATCTATTTATTGGAATTTATCTCTAAAAATTAAGATTTCAAAACTTGGTATTATTAAAAATAATTGATATGCAAATAGAATTTTAAAGTTTGTAAGGCACCTTAGCATTACCATATCAGGTCAGTACAATAGTTATTAAAATCCAGATTTTATAAATCATGAAGCTGAAATTCAGACAGGCTGTGATTTATTTGTCAGTGCAAACCTCTTCAATTTGAGAAGAATTTGAATCCAGGCCTCCTTATTCTAAGTCTTTTATTCACTGTTTAATAAGAAGAATTAATACTTAATATTTAATAAAATACTCAACAATAAAAATCTGAATAAAATAATAATTTGAATTCCAACTTTTAGATTTTTTTGCTATTATTTTCTTTAAATATTGAATTCCAATATAGAATAATATTATCATTGGTATTTATTCTGTTGGGTGTCTACAGCACAATGCTGCATGAATATATCAATGAATCATGATTTCCATCCCACAGTTTCTTTCAAAAAAAGATTCCCATTACTTTTTCTGCTTGCCAAAGGGATGATTTAAAAAAAATTAAAAATCATTTTGCCAAGATTGAATGCATTTTCAACCTAGCCAAAATTCTGTTGATGAAAATGTCTCTATTTAAATAAGTAGCAGAAAAATGACTTCCTTTTCATATTCAAGTTGTAGGTCTTCCTCTTTCAAACTCATTGTTCAAGATAATGCTTGTCAGAAATCACTACCTACATTTTGAAAACATTTTTTCTGAATAAAATTTCATAGTAGAAAGAGATCTCAGCAACTATTTATTCTAGACCACACCCCCAAAAATCTCTGCCATATTATATTAGACATTCCTTTAGCCTCAGTTTTGAAGACATTAGTTAATGGATAGACATAGCTTGTATCAACTTCCCTCTTAAATTCTATTGCTTTTGTTCTTTTGTATGTAGTTGCATATTTTAAAAGGTTATAGTAATGTATTTGTGAAATAATTTATTTTCCCCTCTCTCTTTTCTAAAGCAAACATTAAAAATATATAAAAATCAAATGCCAGTAGGATTTGGCATATCACTGTTGATTACAGAAATGAAATTGAGATTTTTAAGGGAGGCAGAGAGCAAACATGACTCTCAGTAACCTCCTCTGACCTTCTCTCAAGCCAACAGCAGATTTACCCTCTAAATTGGTTTTGAAGTCAAAGAATCCACAAATATTTGGAGTACAACATATTCCCAGAAGATACCTAGAAGAACTTCAGAACAGGTCTGTTTCAATCAGGCTGGGGGACAGTCTGCCAAACCCAGACAGCAGCATAGGAAGACCAGGGCTGGAAGCTGGGGGTGGTACTCAGAGCATTTTAGGTTCCACGTAACTAGGAAGCTTCTGTGAGCATCTTAGGCCACTCTGTCCTGGTTGCAAGCAGGTGTTTTAGAAGATTTGCCTTTTGTAAAAGGGAAATTGTAAACCACTGAGCCCAGGAAGAATGCCAGACTTAGCTCCAATTACCCAGCAGCAGAAATCAATCAGCAGAACTTCCCCAGGGCAAATGAAAGTAGCTATTGCTCCTCTGCACTGAACAGATCTCAAGCCTTAAAAAAGGAATAAAAAACCAAAAAAGAAACTCTCACCATACACAGCTTTTATGGAGAGAGAGAAGAACAGAACTCAAATCCTGAGGTTCCTAAAGGCAAAGCAACTCCAGACGAACCGCCAAAGACAGACATGAGTTAGTCCCCATTTCACAAGGCATTCTTCTAAGATTGCATAAAGGATTTTAAAAGAGTTAGAAGAAAAATGGGGAAATGAAATAGGATCATTGCAAGAAGAAATGGAAAAAATGGAAAAAAAAATGCAATGAACAAAAAAAATTAATTGGCCAATTACAAAAGGAGCTAAAAAAGATAACTGAAGAAAATATTACAATTAACAATGAAAAAATGGAAGTGAATGACTCAATAAGATTTCAAAAATCAAACAAAAACAAAAAAAAGAAAAAAAGAAGAAAATATGAAATATCTCCTAGGAAAAACAACTGACCTGGAATATAGGTCTAAGAGAGACAATCTAAGTATTATTGGACTTTCTAAAAGCCATGATGAAAAGAACTTTGACATTATCTTACAGGATAAAGAAAACTGCATTGATATTTTAGAATCAAAAGATAAAATAGTCATCAAAAGAATCCACCAATCATCTCCTGAAAGAGAACCCCAAATTAAATCACCAAGGAATACTGTGGCTAAATTTCAGAACTATCACACCAAGGAAAAGAAATCAAAAGCAGCCAGAAAGAAACAATTTAAATACCAAGAAGCCACAATTAGGATTAACCAGGACCTAGCAGCTTCCACCTTAAAGGATTGAAGTGCCTGAAATCTGATATTCCAAAAAGCAAAGGAATTGGGATTACAGCCAAGAATAAGCTATCCAGCTAAATGAGCATTATCTTTTTTTTCTTTATTAAAGCTTTTTATTTGCAAAACATATGTATGAATAATTCTTCAACACTGACCCTTACAAAGCTTTCTGTTACAAATATTCCCCCCATAGTCCCCACCCCTCCCCTAGATGGCAGGAAATCCACTACATGTTAATTATGTTAAAATACTTGACAAATTTAATATATGTATACATATTTCCACATTTATCATTGTTGTGCAAGAAAAATCATATCTTCAAGAAAATAAAGTCAGAGAAAGTAAACACAATGCAAGCAAACATCAATAGAGAGCGTGGAAATGTTATGTTGTAGTCCCCATTTCATATCCCTCTCTCTGGGTGTATATGGCTTTCTTCACTGAACAATTGGAACTGGTTTGAAATATTTCATTGTTGAAGAGAGCCATCTTCATCAGAATTGATCGTCATATAGCATTGTTGTTGCCGTGTATAATGATCTCCTGGTTCTGCTCATTTCCCTCATCATCAGTTCATGGAAGTCTCTCCAGGCCTCTCTGAAATCGTTCTGCTGGTTGTTTTTTATAGAACAATAATATTCCATGACATTCATATACCACAATTTATTCAGCCATTCTCCAATTGATGGGCATCCATTCAGTTTCCAGTTTCTAGCCACTATAAAAAGGGCTGCCACAAACATTCTTGCACATGTGGGGCCCTTTCCTTCTTTTATGATTTCTTTGGGATATAAGCCCAATAGCGACTTTGCTGGGTCAAAGGGTATGCACAATTTCATAACTTTTTGAGCATAGCTCCAAATTGCTCTCCAGAATGTTTGGATCCATTCACAGTTCTACCAACAATGCATCAGTGTCCCAGACTTCCCACATTCCCGCCAACATTCGTCATTATCATTTCCTGTCATTTTAGCCAATTTGACAGGGGTGTAGTGGTACCTCAGAGTTATCTTAATTTGAATTTCTCTGATCAATAGTGATTCAGAGCACCTTTTCATATGACTAGAAATAGTTTTAATTTCATCATCTGAAAATTGTTCATATCCTTTGACCATTTATCGATTGGAGAATGGCTTGAATTCTTATAAATATGAGACAATTCTCTATATATTTTAGAAATGAGACCTTTATAAGAACCCTTAAATGTAAAGATGATTTCCCAATTATTGCTTCTCTCCTAATCTTGTCTGCATTAGTTTTGTTTGTACAAAAACTTTGTAACTTAATATAATCAAAATTATCTATCTGGTGTTCAATTAAGAGTTCCAATTCTTCTTTGGAAATAAATTTATTCCATCTCCACAGGTCTGAGAGGTAAACTAAACTATGTTCCTCTAATTTGCTTACAATATCACTCTTTATATCTAGATCATGAACCCATTTAGATCTTATCTTGCTATATGGTGTTAGGTGTGGGTCAAACCCTAATTTCTTCCACACTAGTTTCCAATTTTTCCAGCAGTTTTTGTCCAATGGTGAGTACTTATCACAAAAGCTGGGGTCTTTGGGTTTATCAAACACTAAATTGCTATAGTTATTGCCTAGTTTGTCCTATGATCCTATCCTATGCCATTGATCGACTACTCTATAAAATGAGCATTATCTTTCAGTGAAGAAGATGGACATTCAATGATATAGGTGAATTTTACCTATATCTAATGAAAATACCAGAACTGAACCAAAAATTTGATCTCCAAACATAGAACTCAAGAAATGCGTAAAAAAGCAAAAAGAAAAGAACTCTTGAGAACTATATTTCTGTTATGGGTATACTTAGAGAGGGCAGGTATAATTTGATTTTATTATGATAATATGAAAAAGAAATTAGAGGTGCAAAGGGGAGCAATACTGAAAGAAGAGGAAAAAGGAGGTAAAATAAGGGAAATTGCATCTAATGAAGATGCAAAGAAAACTATTATAATTGAAGGAAAAAGAAGGGAGGGGAATGAGCTTTGTGTGAATCTTACCCTCATCAGATTTAGGTCTAAGGGAGAATATCAGATACATTTGATATGACAAAGAACCTTAACTTATAAGGAAATAAGAGGGAAAGGGGGAAAAGAAAAGGAAAGCGTAATAGAAGGGAAAACAAGAATTAGGGGAAAGGTATAAAAAAGGAGGAGGGGCTCTAAAGGGAGAAGACTATTGAGGGAGGTGGTCATCAAAAGCAAAATAATTGGAAGGAGGAAAGGGAGATAGGAAAGAAAAAGTGCATAACCTATGGTAAATAAGATGCCAGGAAATATAGAATTAGTTATTTTAACTGTGAATAAGAATGGGATCAACTCCCTCATAAAACAGAAGCAGATAGCATATTGGATTAAAAGCCAAAATCTTATAATATGTTATTTACAAGAAACACATTTAAAGCATAGTGATACATACAAAGTGAAGGCAAAGGACTGAATCAAAATATATTATTTTTCAAGTGAAGAAAAAAAAAGGGGGTTGCAATCCTGATCTCAGATCAAGTAAAGATAGATCTAATTAAAAGAGATAAGAAAGGAAACTATATCTTCTTAAAGGGTACCATAGATAATGAAGCAATTATCAATACTAAACATATATGTGGGACAGCATGGAAATTCCTAGAGAAGAAGTTAAGAAAGATGCAAGAAGAAATAGACAGCAAAATTATACGAGTGGGGGGATCTCAAACTTACTCTCTCAGACCTACATAAATAAAACAACAAAATAAATAAGAAAGAAGTTAAGGAGGTAAACAATGTTAGAGAATTTGGGTATGACAGATCTTTGGAGAGAATTTAATGGAGACAGAAAGAACTTTACTTTTTTTCTCAGCAGTTCATGGAATTTATACAAAAATTGACCCTGTGCTAGGGCATAAAAACCTCAAAATCAAATGCAGAAAGAGAGAAATAATACTTGTATTTTTTTCAGATCATGATGCAAGAAAAATCACATGTAATATAAGGCCAGGAGAAAATGGACCAAAAAGTAATTGGGAACTAAATCATCTCTTCCTAAAGAATGAATGGGTGAAACAGCAAATAATAGACACAATTAATAATTTCATCCAAGAGAATGACAATGAGACAACACATCAAAATTTGTGGGATGGTGCCAAAGTGGTAATAAGGGGAAATTTTATATCTCTAGATGCTTACTTGCATAAAATAGAGAAAGAGAAAATCAATGAATTGTGCTTGTAACTAAAAAAGTTAGAAGAACAAATTAAAAATCCCCAATCAAATACTAAACTTGAAATTCTAAAAATAAAAGGAGAGATTAATAAAATTAAACGTTAAAAAAAACTATTGAATTAATAAATAAAACTAAAAGTTGGTTTTATGAAAAAACCAACAAAATAGATAAACCTTTAGTTAATTTGATTAGAAAAAGGAAAGAGAAAAATCAAATTGTTAGTCTCAAAAATGAAAAGGGAGAACTTTCCAGCAATGAAGAGGAAATTAGAGTAATAATTAGGAGTTACTTTGCCCAACTTTATGCCAATAAATTTGATAACTTAAGTGAAATGGAAGAATGCCTACAAAAATATAGAATGCTTAGTTTAACAGAAGAGGGAATAAACTGCTTAAATAGTCCTATTTTTGAAAAAGAAACAGAACAAGCTATTAATCAACTCTCTAAGAAAAAATCTCCAGGACCAGATAGATTTACCTGTGAATTCTATCAAACATTTAAAGAACAATTAACTCCAATACTATATAAACTGTTTGAAAAAAATAGGGAACAAAGGACTCCTACCAAATTCCTTTTATGACATGGACATGGTACTGGTGCCTAAATGAGGTAGGACAAAAACAGATAAAGAAATAAAATTGAGGGGGATTTCAAAAATTCTACAAGTTCCAATGGGTAGTATGGTTAAGAACTCTTTCTTTGAAGGCTCTTTTTAAACATTTTGAATGAAATTACTATGATGCTTCCCTGAGAAATATAGTCCCCTTTCCATGTATGTGAAGGGTAAAGAAAATAATTCTTTAATTTCCCATTTATTTATACATATATTCATGTAAAAATAATAGTAAAGATTTAGGTCACTGAGTTTGGATGAATTTATTTTCAATTTAATATTTAATTTTCATAATTATTTTACTATGCACACCTTTGATTTCATCAGTACAGGAACTTCCAGTATTGGAACTTCCTGATGCAGTTCAGCAATTTCTCTTTAACTTATTACAATCTTCAAGATTTGTTTATAGAATAGAAAGGTCCATTGCCCTGCTTGTGATCTCAAGGCTAATAAATGTGAGAAATAGGGGCAGTTCTCACTGAAATTGCTCTCTACTTACCATGCCATAACAGTTTTCTTTCATATGTGTAAACATATTTTAAAAATAGTGAATATTTTCAAAGAATTAATTCAATCTCCAATCAATTTTCATTTATGACAACTATGCCTAGATGATAAAGAAGCAGGTTGCTCACTCTGTGAGGTCACTATTAATGGTTATCCCTTTAGCCAGTCAACATCCACTTAAAAGGTTCCCAGTGTACTTTGTCACTTTCTGAAGCAACTAGCAAGTGCTGAATTTCTAATTTTTTCATCTATCCAGTTAATGCAACTTAGCAGGCAACTAAATTCTATGTTTCTGTTTCCTTACCTTCAAAACTAGAATAATCATTAGGGTTATACACACAAATAATTAGGAACACACATGCACATGTATAACATGTATGTAATATGTACATATGTATCTATATATAAAATCCAAACATACACGATAAGAAAACCAAAGAATGAATGCAAAACAGCTTGATAGTAAGAATATATGATAAATTAAATAACTTTTTATAGCCCTTTACAATTTCATAAGTATTTCAAGTACAACTTATCCTCAGAAATTCTCCAGTAAACTGGACAGTGCAAACATTATTAACCACAGTGTATATATGGAGAAGAGAGGAGGTCCAAGCTCACATAACTACTGATATCACTGAGATGCTATTTTTTCCTACAATATTTTTTCACGGATACTTCTGATCTGAACTAATTCTTCTTTTTAAAAATGCATACAGCAATTTTTATCTTTATGCTGTTGTCATATTCTAATTCATTTAACAATAATTGTATAGTATTTGAGAAACAATTCACTTTTGTAACATATTACTGTCCTAGGACATAAAGTCAATGAGTACAGTGATCATAGGTATATTTGTTTTTCCTATTGTGCCTATCAGAACAGATTATGCATGTACAGTGCTCAATAAATGATTGGTTTTTGAATGCATAAGTGAATGAATAAAATATCAGAGTTTAAACCCAATCATTTAGATTATAATTTCAGTGCTCAATGCCATGATACAAGATCAATAAAATGCCATAGCAAAAACATTAGGATTAGAATCAGAAAACTGAGACTTTATTTTTAGCTCTGTAAATTGCTATGGCATGATCCACATTATAGGACCCCTACTCTAGTCATTTCACATCTGGAATATATGTTCTTTTCTGAGTGATATACTTTAGGAAGGGCACTGATAAATAAAGGTGTTTAAAGGAAGATTACAAGGATGAAGAAGTCTCTTAAGATTCCATATATAATTCAATTGAGAAAATGGAATATTTAATCTAGAAAAAGAGAAGGCAGAGAAGACAAGAATTTTATTTGTTTCATGGTTGCCACATGGAAGAAGAATTAGACATATTTTCTGTGGCATAAGAAAATAGAACAAGAAACATTTGGTGAAAATTGCAAAGAGATAAATTTTGACTTAATATAAGGGTTTAAAAACACATATAACTCTTCCATTAGAACTTCCAAGAAGGAGGGACTTTTTCTGTATTAGGAGATAACAATGACACTATTAGTAATATTATAGAACTTTAGTAGAAATGAAGGCTACTATAATTGTAAGTATACATATGGGCTGCATATTGACTTGAAAAAATATTTCTTTTTTTATTAATTCATCAACACATTAAAATCACATCAGAATTACATTTTGATCTGGTACAGGCAATACCAGAAAGGGTTGTGGGCTATATATAGCCAATAGATTGGTTTATTACCGACAGCGGGATTTTGGATTAGAAGTCTGGAAAATCTCACTTCAAATCCTAACTCTGATATTTACTATGTCACTATGAATAAATCTTTGAACTTTCCAGTCTCAGTTTCCTTAAATATAAAATGATAGAATTGTATTAGATACTTAATAATGTTCCTTCTAAGTGTAAATTCAATGAACTATGAATGTTAATTATCTGTGTCAAATACTATTGTAGTTGACAATCTCACAGGAAGCACTTTATTTTATTATGGATTCGATTATGGGTTAAATCATTCCTTCTATGCTACAGAATGCTGCATAATATATATCTCAATGGATAGAAGTAAAAATATTATTATAATTGATAGGTAACAATAACATTTGTGTCAAATATAATTAGAATTTGCTGTACATACTTCATGTGTGAAACAACATGTAAGGATATTTGTCATTCATGAAGCAAGCACTAATTTGTGAAAATGATTGAGCCATGATGCCATGTTAAGATAGGGATCAAATGATGACAATGGACCCAGTAATTAATAACACTGAGGCTGCCTGTTATAGCGGTAAGTACATTGCCTACATCTTTTGTCATTCAAAAGTATTTATATATGAGCAACTCTAATAGTCAAATAATTTGGATAAATGAACACTATTAAATTACCTTAAATGTCTAAAAAAAGCAATACTCTAAGATATTTTATGCAAAATTGTTTACAAAGTTAACTTTCCATGAAAAACATAGGTTTTTCACAAGGACACATGCCTTTTGGAAGAGTAGATCTTCAATGCAGCAACAGACATTGTGTAATGGAATGAAATGCTGCATTACTAGGAACCTCTAGTATGGAAAAATATTAAAATCATCATGGACAAAGTTAGACACCAGTATGATTGATTAAATTGTTCTGACGAATATCCTAGCCACTCCTACACAACCAAAGAAATTTATGATTGCTACATTTTTCATGAAAAGGAGAAATAAAACAAAGCAAAAGAAAATTACTGGGCACAACATAGCTTCCATTTCTCTTTTGTCTTAACTATGGTATTGTTCATGCTGGCTTAGAGTGAATATCACCCTTCCCTTTAGGGATACATCTGCTACACATTTTTCTTTCCATTTAACATTAACAAGTGGATCTTACCTTCCTGACTCAAATGTGAACCAAGTTGAATCACGACCATATCTCCTCAATGAACTAAGGGGCCACATCACCAGCTTGACCTTGGCATTGTGAATGTCCCAGAGATAGATGTTTTCATGTGTAATCTGCATTGTGCATTCCCCATAAATGTCTAGATTTGGTGTAGGCATAAGATACACATTGAATCGTTCTGGAAGGAAGAAAAAAAAGATAATGGAGAAAATAATAGTTAACAATGTACTGTTTCACTGCTTCACCTGTACATACCATGATGTTCATAAATAATTCATATCTACTTTTAATATACCTTCTTTGATAGCATTGATGTTTATTACTGTACATTTTTAAAAGTATTTCTATCTTTCATAGATACTTATAATGTATTATTTTTGATGATAACTTTTAGTAACAGTGAGGGTGACCTCATTACTCTACTCTCACAACTCCCATAAGATGATAAACTTCAAGACTGGCAGTCCTATATTTTAAATTGTGGTCTGGAAATCCATTGTCATATTTTTTCAGCAGCTATTCACATTTACCTGAATTTGTGGAATAGTCTTCTCAAACTAACTTTATTACATGTAATGCACTCACCTAGTTAACTGGAGCAGACCTCTCATCCAGAATCATTGTACTTTTTAAAGTGGATTAGTGGATGAGTGAATAAAGAAAGAATTTATTATTTACTATATACAAAGCATTGAGAATACAAATAAAAAAATAAGAGTTCTTACTCTCAAGCAATTCACAGTCTAATGGAGGAGAGAATATGTATTTAGCTGCAAGACATATGGATAAGTCCCTTGACCCTTACAATGCAGCAGCAATGCAAATGTTAATGCCTTTTCATTAATGTCACAATTTTAAGGCGTTTTCCTCCTCATTAGCTTTTTGGTACCACTCTTTTGCACCACTCTCAATTCTCTTCCCATTTTCCCCTCTATCTCTCTTCCTTGATTTTCAATTTTTTTTTTTTAAATTTTCCATGGTCTGAGACGAATTCTTATTTTTCTTTGAGGCTTTGGATGTAGGAACTTTGACTGTTATTTTCTTCTGAGTCTGTGTTTTGATGTTCCTTGTCACCAAAGTCACGATCTATAGTTAGAAGCCTTTTCTATTGCCTGTTAATGTTCCCAGCCTATCACTTGACTTTTAAGTCTTTGGTAAGATAGGGCTTTGCTTCTGGAGTGGAAGGTGAATTGTCCCTAGTTTTATGTACATGTTTTCATAGATACTTCCAGGGAACTGTAGGATTTCAATTCTTCCAAGTTTGTATGATCTAAAGAGAAGTGCATTTATTACTTTCCTGACCTATTCTCTGATTTGTGAGTGACTAAGACACTATTTTCTGCCTTGAAACTGTGAGGAGAGTTCCTACTCCACTGTGGCTGCAAGCTCTGATGTGCTAGTGCTTCTTACCATGAGACTGCCATCAAAAGCTATGACTGAGATCTGATTATGGGGAAAGCAACAGACTTCTGTCTTGGTGCTAGCAAAGAGTTCCCACCATCTCCTTTTGAGTAATTGTTTGATCCTCTTATTGTCTCTGGGCTTAGAGCTGTAAAAGCAGGTACTGTCACAGGTGCTTCAGAGGCTCCCAAGGCCTGCTCCTAGTTTGCTGGTGCTTGGTCAAAGCTGGTACTGCCTGCAGTGGACTGCACTTTATTCTCAGGTGCAACACACCCCTCTGCCAAATTCTAAGTTGTCTTGGGATGGAAAATTGTTTCTCTCCATCTTTATATGGGTTCTGCCACACTATATTTTGCTTAGAGTAATTATTTAAATGTATTTGGAGGGGTTTGAGAGTTAGTTCAGGTATGTCCTTGCTTTTACTCTGCCAACTTGTCTCAATTTCCAGGCAAAAAAAATTTTTGAAGCCTTTAAGGCTATATCAATCCTTATCATGTTTAATATCAATCCTAATCATTTTGTTTTTATAAAATGTGATATCTTGGGAGAGGAAGGTGATATAAAAGCAAGTAATATAATAAAAGAAGTGTTAAGTAAATAAAATTTTATAAGGTATTAAAATAAGAAAAATTACAACAGAATGTATCAATCTCATAAAAGGAGGCACATTTGAAATGATTTGGCTATGAAGTAGTCTATATAAACTTAAGAAAGTAATTCTATAGTTTGAAAGCTAAGGGAAGAGTTCATTTTCCTTATAAGAGAATACAGTGCAGCATGAAAATTGAGTAATAAAACTTTAAAGCTAGGAAGTATCATTAATGATAAACTAGTCTGATGTAGAGAAATTAAAGTCCTTGTCTAAGGTCTGCTTCTTGTAGAAGGAGAAAGTCCAGACTTCAAAGTCCAGATCTAGTGCTCTTTACTCTGCCCCAAACTTCAACTTTTATAGTAAAATTTTCCCAGATTAAAAAATTTTAAAGTGTCTAATAGTTATTTCTGATTTTATTTCATAATTATATATTTTCATATTTACTCAAATATTTTCTTAGGTTATACATACAGATCATATAGGCTAAGCATTATTTCTCTAGCAGGAAAAAAGAGAAGAGTCTACTCTGACAATAAATTACTCTAATTTTCCGAGATTCAGTAAGAAAATGAATATATATATATATATGTATATATATAAATTATTGGTTGTACAATGTATATGTGAAATGATATGAGAAGGAGAATACAATATTTATTTATTTATTTATTTTTTTTGCTGAGGCAATTGAGATTAAGTGACTTGCCTAGGGTTACCACACAGCTAGGGAATGTTAAGTGTCTGAGATCAGATTTGAACTCAGGTCCTGCTGATTTTAGGGCTGGTGCTCTATCCACTGCGCTACCTAGCTGCCCCCTGGAGAACACAATATTAAACAAACTTCCCTCCTCAAAAGAGAGAGGAAAGGCTACTGGGTTTGCTGGGGAAGTGTTCTAGAAAAGGCCGTATTTCATTTTGGTTCCTTGAGAGTTTATGTTTTATATTTGAATAAATGAGAAAATAGTAAATCGTTCAACATTTTGTGAAATTAAAATTACTTATCTATAATAGGAGAGGGGTTCTCAACAAGGACAGGCATAGAGGATACTCCAAGTGGATTTAGATTAGTGAAGCTGCCCTACTTGTGTTTCCTCTCATGGTTTGCCATTCACTTATTAGGTGAATTAGAGTGCTCCTTGTGGTTATTTTGTATTTGCAGGAACAGCATGTCAATATCCTTTAGTTGTCAGAATTGATCAGGTTTCAAGGATGATTTCAAAAACTTTTAAAGAAAAATTAATCTGCTTTTCCTTGATAAAACATTTCTCCCATGAAAGAAATGATTTCACATCATCAGATATAACTACAATATTGAATGTATTTGTTTGATTCACTATAGTTAAATTACTTAGAATGAGGATAATCTCTTTAGGGATAGAGAGGATTTTAGAGATCTTCAAATTGAAACTCTTTACAACATTTCTTTGTTACTAGGGAGAGTTCAGTTGGGAAGGGACTATAAGAAATTATTTTACTGTAAAGAAGAAAAACTTCAATAAAACATGTTTTAAAATATTCCAAGTAGGTTTAAATGGGATGCAAAACTTAAAGAAAGCAATTAATATAAGCAATATCATTAAAAGTATATTTCAATTTGCATAAAGAAAATACACTCAAACATGGTTTTTACAAATCAATGAAAACTGGGATTATGCCAAAAAAATACTATAAAAACTTAATGTCTTTAAAAGAGACAAATGTGTGGGAGGTTTTTTTTAAGTGGAATGAATGTTCACAGCAAACAGCAAAATGGAAAAGGAAGAAAATATACACTACAGTAACATTTCTTCCTCTTCCATTTTAAAATCATCATAAGTCTTCCTTGATTCACTTCATATCTTTTTCTTCCACTGATGCCTCCATAGTTGAATTAATTTATCTCATGGCCCTTCACTTTCTTCTCTTGCTATTATTTCTTATTAATACTGTTAATAGGAACTTGTCATTTAAGTCATATTTTAAGACTAAAATCCCAAGTGGATTCTCTTTGTTTACAGAGGATTTGACTAATAGCATACATAGTTTTGTGAAGACAAAAACAGGACATTCAAGTCAAAATTCAGGTATCATGGCAATAGGTTGTATTTATTTATTTATTTTTCAATTAAAGAACTAGAGTATCATGTTGAAAGAAGATCCACTTTAGTTGGAGTCTTAAAATCTGATTCAAGTCTTCCTTCTGATATCTATTTGCTAGCTATGGGGCTTATTAACAAATTACTAAAATTTTCTGCACCTAAGCTTTCTCTTGCTTGACATCAAGATAATTTATGTATATAATCTACTTCCTAAGCACCATGATATAAGGAAAGATCTTCATAAACCTCGAAAATACAATATTAGTGTGAAATGTTGACTTTTAAAATTATATGGCAATTATACAATAAAAATAGTGAATAATAAAGAAATAACAAATAGAAGTAAAAAAATAAATAGAAAAATAAAGTAAGATAAATAAATACAGATAGGACAAAGAACTAGGGCAGGACAATGTCCTAAAGACATGGGATTAAGTGACAGGACAATGATTAAATGTAATAGATTTTATTTGATTTAATCAGCCAGTTCTTAAATTAGCTTTCTTTGAAGCCTAGGGGATATATAATGTCTTTCAGTTCCACATGGTACTTTTCTCTATTTCTGTGGTTTATATCAGATGGAACATTATTAATATAATAACAATATTTCTGATTTCCTAGTTAGGCAAATTCCTTACATTTAAGAGAAGTTTGGCTCTCTACCCCAATGCAAAGATTTGTGTATGTCTAGCTAGCACATAGTCCTTTTATGTCTGAGACAAAAATCAAAATGCATTATAAATTTAAGTAAAATAAATGAGTAATTTATATTTCAAAGATTATTACTAGACTGGGAAGGCAATCCAGGAAAGAAAATATCCTCTTTTAAAGGGAGGGGAGCAAATTTCCATTAGTTATGGAAGAGGTCCATGTGACAGCTTTGACCTATGTCTTTTGCTTTGAGATAACTAAATACCTATATGGACTAGACCAGAATATGTGATTTCATCCTGATAAATTCATAGGCATATCAACAGAGAACTAGAAGGGGGCTTACAGACATGTCTAACTCCTCCTTTTACACCTGAAGAAAGAGAGCGATAAAGAGGTTACATGAGTTCCAGGGATACATAGATGATAAGAGTCTGAGGCAGGATTTGAAAACATCTTCCCAACTGAAAATCCCATATTCAATACACTATTACTCTAACATACCTCAATAAAATCAACAAAGGAACAGGGAACAAAGGTATAAGAACTTCAATGTATTACTGAAAATTTTGCATACTCATTTTTACAAATTTAACTTGGGGAACTAAAAAAGAAACCCTGTGCATGGTAAAAAACATTGTGACAGCCTTTTTTTGGGGGGGGGTGGGGAGGAACAGTGTTTTTGAAGACAATCAAAATTCAGGTCTAAATATCCAATTAGGGTCTAAATGTCCAAATGATTCACATTTTGATACAAATATAAAACAAATAGATATCACTTCCTTAGTCAAGCCCTAAGCAAAATTATGAAGTAAAATTAAATTTCATTTTGGTACTTTCTAGCTTCTCCCCTGATATCTCCTCTAGGTTTCACTCATTCTCAGATTGACCCCATAAATAGCCAGACCCTTATTATTGTATATTTTTATGTTTTCAACCCTCATTTGCTTCAAGTAAAGGAAGAACATTTCCATAATTTTTTGTAATATTTAAAAATCTGTCATTTTCTAATAGCTAATTGCAAAGTGCTTGAGATTAATAAAATGGACTAATGCATCATAGGAAATTAGGCATAGAGAAATGAAAGCAAAAAGCTGAATCAACTGATAAATTAGACTGGGATTCTAAGAAGGTCTGGCCATTTTCTATACTTTTATCATTTTAAAATATCATGTTATGTGTGGTATGATATGTTGTTAAATTTTATCAAAAGATCAACTATGGAAAGATCATAGAAAGATCAACATGTTGTAGTTAACTTCATTGACCCTTCTGAAATATGAATTAAATATAAATTAAAAATATCTTTCTAAAACAATATCTAAAGCTCAGATTTAAGGTATAAATTCAAATATTTTTGATTATAAAAATCACAAGAATCAAGACAGTTAAATAATAAGCTATAAATAAAAAACAAAATTAGTGAAATGAAATAATGAGAGAGAACAAAATGAGATATCAAAGTATAATTATGTTTAGAACAAAACACGGAAACTGAGCTCTTCACCTACATGACCTAGAATATTAAAGATAAGTAGAAAACATCAAGCTTAAGTTTAAGAAGGAATTGATTTCATTGACATTAGGCTTGAAATTATAAAAAATCACATTAAAAATTAACTTCTTGGGCTAAAGAACATTAATATCATGAAAAGACATACATTTTAGTTGTAAAATATATTGTGGCTAAAATTTAAAAATTTTGTATATGAATATTATGTAATATTATTGCTTTGTAAGAAGAGACCAATAGGATGATTTCAGAGAGGACTGTGGAGAGATTTACATGAACTGATGCTAAGTGAAACGAATAGAATCAGGAGATTATTATACACGGCAACAAGAAGATTATAAAATTATCAATTCTGATGGATGTGGCTCTCTTCAACGATGAGATGATTCAAACCAGTTCTAATTGTTCAGTGATGAAGAGAGCCAGATATATCTAGAAAAAGGACTGTGGGAACTGAATGTTGAGCACAACATAGTATTTTCACTCTTTCTGTTGATGTTTGCTTGCATTTTATTTTGCTTCTCTTTTTTTTTCTTGTGCAGCATGATAATTGTATAAATATGCGTACATATATTGAATTTAACATATATTTTTACCATGTTTAATATATATTGGACTACTTGCCAGCTAAGGGAGGGTGTAGGAGAAGGGGGAGGGGAATTGGAACACAGGGTTTTGCAAGGGCTAATGTTGAAGAATTGTCCATGCATATGTTTTGAAAAATAAAAAGTTTAATAAAAAAATAAAACAAAATAAAATTTTAAAATTTTAAAGTCACTTTTAAAAACTTGTCACCTCAGAATTATGGAAATTTTGTAATAGTAATTGCTGATATGTAGCTGGTATATATCTCATATTATTTCATTTCTATGAATAATTTCATATATCAGAGCACAATGAGGTAAGTTCTACTCATATCAACAGCCCCATTGTTATCTGAAGAATGTGAGGTTCAGTGAGCTTGCCCATAGTCATGCAGCTAGCAATTAATTGCATAAGGCAAAGATTGGGCCCAGAATATACTGCTTCCAAATCTAGAATTCTTTCAACTACATCATGTTATCGCAACAATATCATGATATAAGAATTTGAATATGTCATTACATCTAGGTAATATTCTGGCATAGTGCATGGAGGAATGACTTGTGATCAGTACTTATTATCATTTTATAATGAATACATGAAGTATTTGAGAAACTAATGATAGAAATCAATCTAGATAAGAACAATTATAAACTGGTAAAATTCTATATCTAAAGAGAAACAAGAAAAGAAATCAGGAAAGAAAATACAGTACATCAGAAGAAAATTTGGGAAGATAAACTATTTTAAAATAACCATTAAAACAAAAAATAATGACATTCTTGTATTCAAACAAAGACAAAGAAAAATTAGTTAAAATCTTTTCTTGTTCTTGGCAGTATATTGTCAAAATTGATATTCCTAAATGTCAGTCTAATTAGCTAAAGGAAACTAGGTTTTGGACAGATTAGATCCCTAGGCCTAAAATCAAGAAATTCTAAGTTCAAATCTGGCCACAGACACTTTCAAGTGGTATGATCCTGGGCAAGTTACTTCACTTCTGACTGCTTTAGTTTTCTCAACCATAAAATGGGGATAATAATAGCATCTATCTCTTGAGATTATTGTAAGGATAAAAATGAGAAACATTTACCAAGTCCTTAGTACAATGAATGTAACAAAGTACACATTTAATAAATACTAATTTCTTGCTTTCCTCTTTGTTCCTTTCTTCCCTCCTTTCTTTCTTCCTTGCTTCCTTTCCTCCTTCCCTCTCTCTTTCCATCCTTCCTTCCTTCTGTCCCTCCTTCCTTCCCTCTTTTTTTTTTTTTGCTTTTTTTGCTGAGGCAATTGGGGTTAAGTACTTGCCCAGGGTCACACAGCTAGGGAATGTTAAGTGTCTGAGATCAGATTTGAACTCAGGTCTTCCTGACTTCAGGGCTGGTGCTCTGTCCACTGCGCCACTTAGCTGCTCCCCCTTCCTTCCCTCCTTTTTCCATTCTTCCTTCCTTCTTTCCTCCCTCCTTCCTTCCTTTTTTTCCTTCTCTCTTTTTCCTTTTTCCTCTCTATCTCCTTTCCTCCCTCTTTCTTTCCTTCCATCCTTCCCTCACTTCCTTTTGTTCCTTCCTTCCTTCCTTCCTTCCTTCCTTCCTTCCTTCCTTCCTTC
>JAJPUD010002257.1:209893-237873 GCA_023553655.1 Myrmecobius fasciatus
TTCCTTCCTTCCTTCCTTCCTTCCTTCCTTCCTTCCTTCCTTCCTTCCTTCCTTCCTTCCTTCCTTCCTTTCTTCCTTCCTTCCCTCTCTCCTTCCTTCCTTTGTTCCCTCCCTCCTTTGTTTCCTACTTCCTTCCCTTCCTCCTCTCTCTTTCTCTTTTCCTTTATTTTTTAAACCAAAATGTGCTCCAATGTTGTTCTTATCTTTACTTTTTGAATTACTTATATGAATGTAACTTATTAATAGAAATTATACTCTAAAACCCTTCACTTCCCCTCTTTCTCCTGAATAAGGTATAACCATGTACAATCATATTCCAATTACAAGTTTTATCCTACCAACTCTACCTATTATCTTTGAGATCAAATTAGTCTTATTGCTTTAGTCTTTCTGGTTTGCTTTACCTATTTCCTCAATTTGGGGCATCTCTGTGTAGCTATTGGAGATCAAGGGTTTTGTTGCTATATCCTTTATTTGAATTTGGCTTTGGTGTATAACTGATAGTTTCAAATGCTATTCTCCCTATATTATAGCTATTCTCTATGTTTAACTCTGTGTATATATCTTTATATTTCTTTCATTTATAAACATATTTATGCAATGTATATATATATATATATATATATATATATATATATATATATATATATGACCATGATATACTATACATGCTCATATGCACAAATGGTCACATACTAAATATATATATATATATCCAACAAATAATACTATGCCTATATGTATTTATATATATGCATCTGTATGTGTGTATATAAAGTACATACATATATAAAGATATATATGTAAGGTAACATAGGCATATCTGTGTGTATATAGCTAGGCAGTCAATAAACATTTTTCAGGTTGCTGTGTTATCAGTTCAGTAAAAAGCTACCTTATTATCATCTTCTTACCACCAAGATCCCTACATTCTTTTAATCATCCAGTTTCACAGGCTTGTTCATTTTTTACTTTCCTCTGTCCTTTATCTTCCACAATGAATAAGTTGGCATGTTTTGCTAATTCTACCTTTTTAAATCTCACGTCCTTCTCCTCTTTTTTCTGTTCCCTTCTTTTTTCTGTACTTACCCTGCTACTGCACTACTTTACAGCTATCATCTGGATTATTCCAGTAGTCTCCTTGCCTCAAACCTCTCTCCTCTCCAATGTAACTTCCACATAATTAGTGTCATTCCTTTATTCAAACCCACTTTTAAGAATTCTCCAAATCAAATAGGCACCTATTTTGCCTGTAGCATAAAATATAAACTCTTCAGTCTACCATTTGAAAGTCTCCATAATTTGACTCTCATCTCTCCAGGCTTCTTTTATCTTAATCCTCTTTATACACTATCTGGAATAGCCAAACTGGCCTAATGTTCCAATAACCATTCTTTAAACTTGACAGAAGAGATCTCAGCTCTCTCTCCTTACATCCTTCTCAGAAACAACTTTACAGACATCGTTTAGGTGCACTCATGAAATGTTTTTAACCTCATTCTCACTCTTTTCTTGTTTTTAGTACTCTATCCCCCTTGAAACTACTTTGTATTCTTGTTTGGATAGTGTATCTTCCATTTTTTCATGAAAACCATAGACTTCTTAAAAAGAGTGACTAATTTTTTATCATTTTTCTTCATACTGCCTAGTTTAGTGGTAAACATTTAACAAGTACTTGTTGTTTATTGAAATAAATCTTAGCCAGTGTCTCTTACACAGGATCCCTGAAAGGTGTTTTTTAAAATACTTTTATAATTTTTTTGTAATACTATATATTTATTTTGCAAATTAAAGATAAAGGAATTCTGAGAATTCCATAGGCTACACAACAGTGAGAAACATGAAAAGATTAACCACTCATATTTTAGACTAAAGGGCCTTGAGAATTTAATGATATTTAATTAAATATGGCTGACTAATTGCTATCACCTGATTATGATGTGAGAAAATACCTGTTGGGGATTGTAAGCATCATATAGCACACTTAAGCTCCTTAATATTTTCCTAAGAACCTATAGAACAGCTAGACAAGGCCTGGGTTCCTGGTATACTAGTGAAAATGAAATTTGAGAGAGTAACTTCAGAGTGTAAAGGCAATAGGAAGCCATTACAGTTTACATAGTAGCAAGATCAAAACATTAGAATTGCACTTAAGGAAAATGCCTCTGGAAGTGGAATGTTAGACTGGAGTGGGTAGATCTTTGAGGTAAGAGAAGTAATTCTTAAACTGTTGGAATAATTGAGGAGAGAAGTAAAGGCCTAAAGTGGTAATTGTGTGTGTAGAGAAAAGGCATGAGATGTGAGAGATGTTGGGAAAATAGAGACAGCAAGATCCACCAGCTGATAGGATTTGTGGGGTGAAATAGAATGAGAAGTCAGAATAAGATCTATATCATGAATCTGAGAGACTAGAAACAAGGTGATGCCTTTGACAGAAACAGTAAAAGAGAAATGAAAAATAGTGAGTCCACATTGGAATAGTATAAATTTAAGATGTTTTCTAGAAAAAGAAATATGAGTAAGCTCTTCTTCTATTTCCTTCATAGGGGACAATGAGGTAATTGAGGGGGCTATGGCCATGGAATATTACATATGATTCATATTTCTCATATATTTATTAGTTTTGCAAAACTTTTTCTTTTTAAAAAATTCTTCATGATTAAAAGTGGCTCTCTGGAAATGGGAAAGGGAGGAATATACTAAAAATGTAGGTGTGTGAAAAAAAGTATCAATGAATTTTTTTTTAATTTCATGACATTTGGAGTGATCTGAGCTCATAGAATATCAATAGTTTTAAATTATAAGTAACTTTTGAATAATAATTGCATTTGTAACTCCTGACTAAAGTCTAAAGCCAGAAAATATATGTATACACACATATTTTGTTGTATCTATTTATTTATCATTCTCTCTAAACCTTGTGGGCTATTAAGTCAACATGAAAGTCGCTAACAACATTAGATAAAAATGATTACAGAAAGGAGTAAAGTCAATAGCTTTATCTCAACAGAAATCCACTGTTATCTTTCACCTTTGAAAACAATTTCCATTTTTTTTTTATTTTTAACTAATATTGTAGCATGTAAAAGAAAGTTGTAGGAGTTTTTTCCCTGATAAATCAGTAAAACACCAAAGAAGCCACTATACTGATTGTCATGATGAATATTCTGGGCAAGATTCAGAAACAATCTTCCTTTCTGGGTGAAGGATATTCTTTGTGTACCTAATAAGCATGACCACAAGCTACAATAATGCAATTTATTGAACCAATGCAATTTTTCCTAAGAGAAATTAAAAGCCTGAAAGAGGGAAATTATGTGATAAAAAGGAATGATATGTTTGAAGAATCATGTTTTTGACAGAATAAATAATGTAATTCAACAATATGAAATACCTTTTAAGAAGTTGAATTTATTAACTGATTAAAAAGAAAAAAAATACACAACCAAATTTTCAATTTGCTTATGAAGATCTTAAAATGTATTTTATGAACTTTATTTTTTTAAAATTACAAAGCATCTTTGCTACAATATTACTTTAGATATAGTTGAAGAACAATTCAAAAAGGAATTATTTAGACAGGAAAAATTTCATAAATAAGTTAAAGAAACTTCTAGGCATTTCTGAAAAATTAAAAATTAAGCCCTGATATGAGGAACTATCAAGAAAACAACCAAGAAAGCTCTATTATCTCTCAAGAAAAGGAACTGGATCATATCCTGTACTCTATTTATACAACTAAAGTTTGTAGAACTCCATTTATTTAAAAAAATATGCAGATACCTTCTTTTCCATAAGATTATATCTTTCTATAATTTCATTCAAATGTTTGAATTACTTTTAATCAATTATTGCTAAATAAAGCTGTATATAATAAGCTCTTCTTGATGTATACTGGTACTCTGTCCTTATTCCCCATTCTCAGGTATCCCTCCTCATTCTCCTTAGCTATGCAGAACATTACTATATCTTTTACTCCAATAAGTTAGGACAAGGTCTTGCTTTTGGCATCCCATAATTTAGTTAAGTGACTATAACTTCCATATGTGGGAACTGAATGATGATGTAAAGTGAAGCGCAAAAACAATTAATAGTACATAGAATCTGCAAAATTAGTAAAATAGCTTTGGATAGCTTTCATTCAAGCTAATATCCCAGAAAGTAAGGCAATGAAACTTACTCTTGAATTGTAATTCCATTCGTACTACTTTTGAAGGTTAGAAAGGAATCCAGCATTTGCAGATGACCAAATTTAGTTCAATGTAACAAATATTTATGTTTTAATGAAACATTATAAGATATTGTATATATAAATATTAAAAACAAAATAATTCTGAGGTACTGTTTGAAGAAAGATAAAGGTTCTTAGAATCAAAGTTGAGGAAAGAATGCATTCTAAGCATAGATTCAACAAGTGGTTTTGGATGTTTTAGTGGTTTTTGAACAGTTTTTAATAGACGGGTATTTATCTGGTCTCATAATCTACAAGACACTGAGGGAGACAAAAAGCAGTTTACTTTCAATAAATTTACAATCTAGTTGGTAATTAAATTGTGAAAAAATGAAAGGCAAAATATTTAAAGTAGAGTTCAACAGAAGGGTAGATATGAGTAAATATAATGAATTGTTAAATACACAAACAATCATTGTTTTTAGAGTTTAATGGAGAGAAATAAGACAATTATGGAAGTATTTATAGAAGAGGCAGGACTGAACCTGTATTTTGAAGGATGGGTGATATTTGGAAAGACTGAGAGGAGGGGAAAACCATTACAAATGAATGAAGTAGTAAGGTAGATGTGAAAAAGCACAAAACATATTCATGGGATGTTAATTTGATAGAACGATAGATATTTTAGAAAGGGAAAGTATCTTTGGAGCCACTTAATCCAATCCATTCATTTTGAGATGCAAATAGTAGAGTGGAAAGAATTAATTTATAATTAGGTCTGGATTAAATTTCTGGCTCTAAATTTCTATTGTAACACTTTAAATTTCTCATTTATCTCATGAAGGCATTGGACTAGATCATGTCTAAGTATGCTTCCAACCCTAAATCTATGATACAATGATAATACCAAAGAAGAATGTGAGACTCAGAACATCTAAATTATTTGTATATTGTTACATATCTAGTTAATAATATAACAGATCTAGAATCCACATTTTCTAATTTTATTGCTTCACATAACAGCTATGTTTCATTGCATTAGTTTAGGCATACACAGTGTAAAGCCTCATCTAGAATGATGGAAATACAAATGAAAAGATAGACATAAGTTGGTGCAGTATACTAGAAACATCATTGGATTTGAACCTAGAAAATTCTGCTACTTATTATCTGTGATTTGTACAAGATAATTTACCTTTTTGGAACTCTTTTCATTCATCTGTAAAATGATATAGCATTGGAATTGATGACTTGGGCAGTCCTTTATAGTCCTAAATCCTAAGGACCTGTGATAGACACTGTAAGAGAAAACTCCATAGATTTGAGACTGCTAGCTAGAGGGACAGTGTGAGAGAAAATTAAGAATCAGATTACACAGATCTTAGAAGGAAGATGCTGTCATCAAGATATGCTTTCTCTACTTTTCATACCTATAGGATAAATGGGAGCATTATTCATGTATCCATTAACTATCCTTTATTTGTGTGTTTCCTTTAAAGCACACACATTGTTGAAAAGACAAGTAAAAAAAAAAAACTACATCATTTGGAGACAACTCTGATAAGAAGACAATACAGGAAAGCAAATCTTTGTAGTATATGGTGCCTAGCTTTGCAGTTCTAATAACTAAATCTTTTTTATTCTCTTCTCAAGAAATTCTTCATCAGTTTCTTTTTTTATCCTGGTCATTTTGGTTCATACCATGAAAGGAAAAAATGGTAACAAGCTATTTTCTCACCATGGAGAAACTCCCTGCAAATCCAAGCCTATACAATTCTAACAAATAACACACCTTTCAAAGAGCCACAAGAAGAGAGCTGTGCTATTTTTCCACCCACAAACTTACATTTTTAGCTTTCTTTATATTTCCTTCACACAGTGTTTGACAGATGCTTATCTGCAAGTTTTATCTTTCTTTTTTAAAAACCCTGCACAGGAAAAAAGACTTGAAGAAATGTGGCAATGTATCTTCTATACCTAAAACTGCTCCCAGAAATTTAGATGAGAGGGTGCAATTTTGAAGCTAGAATGTGAACAGTTATTAAAATGTTAAAATTATGAGAATGTGCTCACATACTGCTGCAATCTATGAGGGCAGTGAATATATTTTTTATATGTTTAATTTTTTTATAAAGTAGCACCAAAATCAGTGCTTATTCATATCATAAACATACACCAATTTTTGTCTGTACTACTATAGAAAAGGTAAGTTATGAATGACAGTGAAAGTGTTTATTATTATGCTTTTGGATATTTTATTTTACACATATTTAACAGATTTAAACTTCGTTCCCTATCAATTCTTTTTTTTTATTAAAGCTTTTTATTTACAGAACATGAGTAATTTTTTCAACATTGGCCTTTGCAAAACTTTCTGTTCCAAATTTTTCCCTCCTTCCTCCCACACCCTCCCTTAGATGGCAGGTAGTCTAATATATGTTAAAACATGTTAAAATATATAATAAATCCAATGTGTGCAAAAATATCAATATAGCTATCTTGCAGCACAAGAAAAATCAGATCTAGAAAGAGAAAGAAAAAGAAAAAAAAACCTAAGAAGGAAAAAAATGCAAGTAAACATCAACAGAAAGCACTGAAATGCTATGTTGTGGTCCACACTCAGTTCCCACAGGCCTCTCTTTGGGTGTAGATGTTTATCTTCATCGCTGAATAATAGGACCTAGTTCATATGACTAGAAATAGTTTCAATTTCTTCATCTGAAAGTTGTCTGCTCATATCCGTTGACCATTTATCAATTGAAGAATTCTTGAATTCTTATAAATTTGAGTTAATTCTCTATATATTTTAGAAATACGGCCTTTATCAGAGTCTTTGAATGTAAAAAATGTTTTCCTAGTTTATTGCTTCCCTTATTATCTTGCCTGCATTAGTTTTGTTTTTATAAACAAAACTTAATATAATCAAAATTATCTATTTTCAATTGATAATGGTCTCTAATTCATTGTTCACAAATTCCTTCCTCCTCCACAGATCTGAGAGGTAAAATATCCTATGTTCTTCTAATTTGTTTATAATATCATTCTTTATGTCTAAATCTCGAACCCATTTCGATCTTATCTTGGTAAAAGGTGTTAGGTGTGGGTCCATGCTAAGTTTCTACCATACTAGTTTCCAATTTTCCCAGCAGTTTTTGTCAAATAGTGAATTCTTATCCCAAAAGTTGGGGTCTTTGGGTTTATCAAACATTAGATTACTATAGTCATTGATTATTTTATGCTATGAACCTAACCTGTTCCGCTGATCAACTACTTCATTTTTTGAAATCCCCCTCACATTTCTTTCTTTCTCTGTTCTTGTCCAATGAACTGATTTCAGTAGTCCAAACCTACTGATTTAGGTATCAGTACCATGTTTGTGTCATAAAAGAAATTTGGTAGGAGTCCTGTCTTCCCTATGTTTTCAAATAGTTTATATAGTATTGGAGTTAATTGTTCTTTAAATGTTTGGTAGAATTCATATGCAAATCCATATGGTCCTGGGAATTTCTTCTAAAGGAGTTGATTAATAGCTTGTTCTACTTCTTTTTCTGAAATGGGACTATTTAAGTAATTTATTTTCTCTTCTTTTAACCTGGGCAATCTATATTTTTGGAGGTATTCCTCCATTTCACTAAGGTTATCAAATTTATTGGCATAAAGTTTGGCAAAGTAACTCCTAATTATTGCTCTAATTTCCTCTTTATTGGTGTAAAGTTCTCCCTTTTCATTTTTGAGACTAATGATTTGATTTTCCTCTTTCCTTTTTCTAATTAAATTAACTAGAGGTTTATCTATTTTTTATCTATTTTGTTGGTTTTTTCACAAAACCATCTTTTAGTTGTATTTATTAATTCAATAGTTTTTTAATTTCCATTTTATTAATTTCTACTTATATTTTTATAATTTTAAGTTTGGTATTTCATTGGGAGTTTTTAATTTGCTCTGTTTCTAGCCTTTTTGTTGCAAGTCCAATTCAATTGATTTTCTCTATCTCTATTTTATGCAAGTAAGCATCTAGAGATGTAAAATTTCCCCTTATTACCGATTTGGCTGCATCCCATAAATTTTATTATGTTGTCTCATTGTTTTCATTCTCTTGGATGGAATTATTAATGATTTGCTGTTTCACCCATTCATTCTTTAGGAAGAGATTATTTAGTTTCCAATTAGTTTTTGGTCTATTTTCTCCTGGCCTTATATTGCATATGATGTTTATTGCATCATGATCTGAAAAAAAATGCATTTACTATTTCTGCCTTTCTGCATTTGATTTTGAGGTTTTTATGCCCTAACACATGGTCTTTTCTGTTTCCATTTAATTTTCTTCAAAGATCTACCATACCTAAGTTCTCTAACATTTTGTTTACCTCCTTAACTTCTTTCTTTCTTTTTTTTTTGGTTTGATTTATGTGTTCTGAGAGAGCAAGGTTGAGATTCCCCCCAGTATAGTTTTGCTGTCTATTTCTTCTTGCATTTTTTATTATTCTCTAGGAATTTCCATGCCATACCACTTGTTGTATATATGTTTAGTGTTAATATTGCTTCATTATCTATGGTACCCTTTAGTAAGATATAGTTTTCTTCCTTGTCTCTTTTAATTAGGTCTATCTTTGCTTTTACTTGATCTGAGATCAGGATTGCTACCCCTGCTGATTTTACTCAACTGAAGCATAATATATTCTCCTCCAGACCTTTACCTTCACTCTGTATGTATCATTATGCTTTAAATGTGTTTCTTGTTTTTCCTTCTATTAGTCTTTCCCTTTCTATTCCCCCTATCCTTCTTACATCCCTATAAAGTGAGACAAGTTTCTTTGTGATACCAAATATGTCTAATATTCTTTTTAGAGCCAAATCCGATGAGAGTAAGATTCACACAATGCTCATCCCCCTCCCTTCTTTCCCTGAATTATAATAGGTTTTTTTTGGCCTGTTTGTGAGATGTAATTTTCCTTATTTTACCTAATTTTTCCTCTTCTTTCAATATGATCCCTTTTCTACCTCTAATTTCTTTTTCATATTATCATAATAAGATCAAAATTTACCCACATTGTTTAAGTATTCTCATAACAGAAATATAGTTCTCAAGGGCTTTTTTCCTTTTCACCTTTTTTTGTTTCTCTTGAATTCTGTGTTTAGAGATCAATTTTTTGTCTAGTTCCGGTCTTTTTGTTAGAAATAGGTGAAATTCACCTATATCATTGAATGTCCATCTTCTTTCCTGAAAGATAATGCTCATTTTAGCTGGATAGCTTATTCTTATCTGTAATCCCAGTTCCTTTGCTTTTCAGAATATTAGATTCCAGGCTCTTCCATCCTTTAGGGTGGAAGCTGGTAAGTCCTGGGTAATTTTAATTGTGGTTCCTCTGTATTTAAATTGTTTCTTTCTGGCTGCTTGCAATACTTTTTCCTTGCTATGATAGTTTTTAAATTTAGCCATAATATTCTTTGGGGATTTAATTTTGGGGTCTCTTTCAGGAGGTGATTGAAGGATTCTTTTCATGGATATTGTACCTTCTGATTCTAAAATGTCAGGGCAGTTTTCTTTTATGATTTCCTGTAAGATGATGTCTAGGTTCTTTTTTCATTGTGGCTTTCAGGAAGACCCATAATCCTTAGATTGTCTCTCCTAGATCTATTTTCCAGGTCAGTTGTTTTTCCTAGGAGATATTTCTTTTTTTTTTCTTTTTGCTGAGGCAATTGGGGTTAAGTGACTTGCCCAGGGTCACACAGCTAGGGAATATTAAGTGTCTGAGACCAGATTTGAACTCAGGTCCTCCTGACTTCAGGGCTGGTGCTCTAACCACTGCGCCACCTAGCTGCCCCCTCCTAGGAGATATTTCATATTTTCTAATATGTTTTTTCTTTTTTTTGGTTTTTCTTTGACTGATTATTGACGTCTTATTGAGTTGTTTACTTCCATTTGTTCAATTCTAATTTTTAGTGTATTATTATTATTATTATTATTATTATTATTATTATTATTATTATTATTATCATCATCATCATTGCTGGGGCAATTGGGGTTAAGTCACTTGCCTGGAGTCATACAGCTAAGAAGTGTTAAGTGTCTGAGACCAGCTTTAAAGTCAGGTCCTCCTAACTTCAGGGCTGGTGCTCTATCCACTGCACTACCTAGCTGCCCCTAGTGTATTATTTTCTTCAGTTACCTTTTCTAGCTCCTTATGCAATTGGCCAATTGAATTTTTTTGTTCATTCCATTCTTTTCCAATTTCACCAATCTTGTTTTTCAGAGAATTGGTGTCTTTTTCATATCTCTTTTGTAGGGCATTATATCCTTCTTGCAATGATCTCATTTCATTTCCCCATTTTTCTTCTAACTCGCTTTTAAGATCCTTTATGCAATCTTCAAAGAAAGCCTTGTGTTATGAAGACCAGCTTATGTTTCCCTTTGAGGCTTTTTCCTCTGGAGTTGCCTTATCTTTAGGGACCTCAGGATTTGGGGGTCTGTTCTTATTACTCTCCATAAAATCTGTCTGTGATGAAAGTTCTTTTTGTTTTGTTTTTTTTATTCATTTCTTAAGGCTTGAGGTCTGTTCAAGGCAAAGAAGGGACAGCTGCTTTAATTTGCATTGGGACAGTTCTGCTGATTGATTGGTTGCTTTAGGGTGCTGTCTAATGGCAGCTAGGTCTGGCCCCTCTTTAGGAGCTCAGTGGTTCACAATCTAGTCCCCCCCCCCCCAGCCCAGAAGGCAGATGTGCCAAACCACCTTCTTACAATCAGGACAGATTGACTCAAGTGCCCTACAGAAGACCCACAGGTGCATGGAAGCCAAGACCTCTGCTCCAGCTCCCTGCCCCGGTCTTCCCATGCTGTGGTCTGGGCTTGGCAGACTTTCCCCCTATCCAATTGAAACAGACCTTTCTGAAGTTCTTCCAAGGTAACTTCTTATATAAATGTGTTGTACTCCCAAAATTTGTGGATTTTTTTACTTCAAAACCAGTTTTGAGACTTTATCTGCTGTTGGTTTGAAGGAAGATTAGAGGAGATTACAGAGTCCTGTCTGCTTTCTGCCATCTTGGCTCCATCCCTGGAAAATTCCCCTATCAATTCTTAACAAGAGTTGGTCACTATAGCTGTGTGACCTTGGGCAAATCACTTAACCACAATTGCCTCCACAGAAAGAGTTGGTCACTAAGAACTCTCTCCTCCTCCCTCCTATCCTTTCCCCCTGTCCCTCAATTACATAGTGTCCTAGTCTCTGGTAATGGGACTTCCTGAACTTTACTCACTTTTCTTTCTTGATAGAAACTGTCAGACTACATGTTCTCCTGGTATCACTCCCAAAATTCAGAGTTCTCTCCACATAAATACTCCACACAGTAAGTTGTACTGTGTTTTTACTGAAGTGATACTATTCACTGTTACCAAAGTTCATTATTACAAAAGAAATATTCTTCCAGTGACACTAATACAATTAGAATTAAAAATAACAATAGCTCAAGAATCAGAAGTTTGGGGTTCAAATCTCATTTCTCATGATTACTATTCTTTGGCTTTATCCTAGTCATTCACTTACTTGGGCTTCAGATTCTTCATGAAGGCACTGGACTAATTTGCACTGGAGGGCCTTTCAAGATCAATATTGATAACAATTTTTTCCTATTTTGATAAGTTTTTTGAAAAAGTATTTTTGGGAAAGAAGTATTTTTGGAATAAACAGAATGGATAAATAGGTAGCTAAATAATGTAGTAAAAGAATACTGGGCTTAGAGTCAGAAAGAATGCATTCAAATCAGACCTCAGATTTACTAGCTGTGTGAATCTCACCAAATTATTTAAACCTTGCTTGTCACAACTTCCTTAAATGTAAAATGAGGATAATAACAATATCTTTCTTTCAGGGTTGTTGTGAATATCCAATGAGATAATATTTGTAAAGCACAGTTCCTGGTACATAGCAGATGGTATTAAAATAGTGTAATATATATATATGTATATATATATTCATATATATAATTAATAATAATTTAATATTGCAATAATCAGGATCCAAGTATATTTCAAACTAAGAATTTGAAAGGTAAGACACATAAGTGTAGGTATAGAATAAAGGCAGAAGGATAAAAGAGAATAGCACAGGTACAGAACAAGGAGCTTGAATTTATCCTTCAAGTACAGCTCACAATATGAATCCTATATGTCTACTCTATATTAATTATATGTGATGTAAGTGGTTAAAGGGAAATTGAGCAAAATTAGAATAAAAGGGGAAGTTGCTTTATTAATACTTCTTATGGATAGATGCATTTTTGTTCATAATTCTCATGTTTACAGGTTATGTACATGTTTAAAATAAAGACAAAACTGCCATGATTTTGTAAGTGATCAACATATGAAAAGATTTGTTTACCATGTAAACACTGGATGATTTTAAAAGTCATCTGGAATGGGGTCTTAATATTAAAACACATTTCTTAAGTGATGTGAAAATCTATATCATGCACAAAAGTTGCAATTTTCAATCATCAGGAGAGACATTTTAAATAATGTGAACATTTCCCAGCATAACAAAATTTCAATCTTCTTTCAAGCTGAAAAAATTATGGAAAAATATAGTTTTCCACATTCTCAAAACTGAATCAAAGTTCGTTTGTGACAACAATGGCACAAAATAAAAGCAATATACCAATTCACAAGTGGCTTAAATATTAAGGGATGTGTATATGTGATCATTGCACATTAAAGAGAAACAAAGATAGTATTAGGTTTATTACCCTTATATAGTTTTCTACTGTCATTTTATTTTAAAAAGCCAGATTTTCTTAAAATGACTAGCATATAAAAGCTAACTAAAACTTTTTAAAGTATTAAAAAATCAGTTTTGGATGGTTATTATCTTGCCACCTTATTGATTATATGGAATTTAATAAAGGTAGAAAGTATATAGTGAGTTTTCAGCCTAAAGATATTTAGACAATGTTATAGGAAATACTTTGATATATCCTTTTTAGTGTGGCTTATTGAACCCAGTAGCCAGGGATCTTTGTCTATTATCAACCAATCAATGTACAAGAATATATTAAGCATTTATTTTCACACTGTACTGTCCTAAGTGCTGGTGTCACTAAGTCAAAACATGGCTCTTTCCCTCAAGGAGCTCACATTTTTATGAGGGAGACAATTTATAAACTAAATAGATACAAATATGTATATGCATAAATGCAAATATATGTATATATTTATTGCAATTATATTGTAAATTTTTATAATATATACAAATATTCTCATATATGTAACATAATATAAGAAAACAATATATAAATATATTTGTAGATTTGTTTATTTATATTTATATATCCATACATGCATTCATACATTTCTATATGTATATTATATATCAATTATTTAAAAGTTATCCCAGAAAGACTGACATTAATGGGGGCAAGAAAATGTCTTTTGCAGTAAGTGGGTTTTGAGGTAAGCATTGAAGGAAAATTAGGAGGCACTGATGATGAGGGAATACTTTCCAGGAGTAGGGGAAAATCAATGAAAAAACATGGAGTCAGGAGATCGAGTATCACATGTGAAAAATAGGAAGAAAGTCAGTCATTGAATTATAAAGCTTGTGAGGGAAAATAAAGTGTAAGAATATTAGGCGGTAGGAAGAAATTGAGATAGGAAAGCTTTTAAACAACTGGAAGATTTAATAGTTGATCCTAGAGATAATAGAAAATGAAATTTTTTGAATATGGGGTGATATGGTTAAATCTGTACTATAGTAAGAAAATGATGTCAAATAAATTGAAGCTGGATCAAAGTGGGGAGAAATTTCAGGTAGAGGGACCAACTATAAAAGCTAGGGACCAACTATAGAGGCTACTGCTATAATTTATGTTTGAGGAAATGAAAGTCTGCCACAAGGTAGGGGGCTATTTGAGTTGATGGACTATTGAGAGATATTATAAAAGAAGAAACAAGAAAATCTGGATATGTGGAAGGAATATGAGAAAAAAGTTGAGAATGACTCTGAAATTCTGGAATTGGATGAGCAAGAAAATAGTGGTGCTTCCAATAGTAATAGGGAATTTGGGGGGAAAGGAAGGGGTTAGGTGAGTGCAAAGGAGATGAGTTCTGTTTTAGAAATGCTGAGCTTGAGATGCCTTATATTGTATTACATAGAATTAGAAAATTCCAAGAGGCAATTAGTGATATAAGACTGTAGTTCAGAAGAGAGGTTAGAATAAATCTGGGAATCATCTGCATAGAGATGATAATTGAATCCATAAAAGCTGATGAGATCATAAAGTAAGATAATATAGAGCAGAACTAAGAGATTCTGGGACTTGAGGCTTAGTGGTTTTCTGGCTTCTCCATCTGATCTTACCTACCTCTTCTGGCTCTTCTTTCCTACTTACTGACTTATCATTGCCTGATATTGCCTTGGTTCATTGTGTTCCTAACTTGTACTTGTGGAAGGTCTTCTTTTTTTATTAACACTTTTTATTATGATGATTATATTATTATATTATAATGTGCATAATATAATAATATATTGTATTATTAAAGCTTCAAACCATATGCATAGTTTTCAATATTCACCATTGCAAAAGCTTGTCTTCCAAATCTTTTCCTTCACTTCCCCCATTCCTGTCCCCTAAATGGCAAGTAATCCTATATATGTTAAACATGTGCAGTTCTTCTATGTTATTTCCACAATTATCATGCTGCACAAGGAAAATCAGATCAAAAAGGAAAAAAAAAACATGAGGAAGAAAACAAAATATAAGCAACCAACAACAAAAAAGTGAAAGTAAAAGTACTATGTTGTGATCCACACTCAGTCCCCACAGTCCTCTCTCTAGATGCAGATGATTCTTTCCATCACAAGACCATTGGAACTGGCCTGAATCACCTCACTGCTGGAAAGAGCCAAGTCCATCAGAGTTAATCATCATATAATCTTGCTATTCCTCTGTACAATATTCGCCTGGTTCTGCTCACTTCACTTAGCATCAGTTCATACAAGTCTCTCTAACCCTTTCTGAAATCATCCTGCTGGTCATCTCTTATAGAAAAATAATATCCCACAACATTCACATGGCAAAACTTATTTAGCCATTCTCCAACTGATGAGCATTCACTGTTTCCAGTTTCTTGCCACTACAAAAATGGCTGCTACAAACATTTTTGCACATGTAGGTCCTTTTCCCTTTTTTGATCTCTTTGTAAAGAGATCAGTAAAGACACTGCTGGATCAAAGGGTATGCTCAGTTTGATAGCCCTTTGGACATAGTTCCAAATTGCTACTGTGAAGGTCTTTTTTTCACATAAGGACTTCTCTTTAGCCATAGTTATTTAAACACTGTATTCTGATCAGATTGACTTTATACTTTGCTCATTCATCACTTCATCTCTGATATCTGTGCTTTTAAATCTTATCTCCATGCCCACAATGAACTCCATTCTAACCACTGCTTTTTGGAATCCAGCTTTGTTCAATTTTAAGTCCAACTTCCATCTCCCTTAATTTTTAATGCTCTTACTACACTCAAATTAATATGTATATACTAATCTCTTCATGTATTATATTTTTCTAGTTGAATGTTGTAAACTCCTTTATATATATATATATATATATATATATATATATATATATATATAAAAATAGACAATGCCATACTCACAGTTCAGTGAAAAGAGTTTAGGTTCTATACTCAAAGAAGCTAAGCTCAAATCTTGCTTTTATTATACCTGTGGGACTTTGAACAGTCCTGGAAATTGTTTTCCTCATCACTAAAATGAGAGAATGAGACTAGACCTCTACTATCTCATTAAACTCTAGATAAATGATTTATGATAAATATAGGTGGTTCTTAATAAATACAGGATGAGATTGAACACTTGCTGTGTGATATAAACTTTAGGCCTTGCTGAGTGTTGAAATGAAATAAAACAAAACTACAATTATATCATTCATCTTCTAAATAAACTTGAAAAAATAATTTGGATCTCGAAGGGACTATATAGGGCATGTGATTCAATTCCCCCACTTTATAAGAGAGAAATCATAACATGAGAGGTAGACAACTGATCTGAGTTGAAATGCCTAAGATTATAATTGATTATATTATCTTAAAAAGGTTTTGTACAAACAAAACCAATGCAAATAAGATTAGAAGAGAAGCAGAAAACTGGGAAAAAATTTTTATGGCAAGTGTTTCTGATAAAGGCCTCATTTCTATATATAGAAAGAACTGGCTCAAATTTATAAGAATACAAGTTATTTATCCATTTATAATTGGTCAAAGAATATGAATAGACAATTTTCAGATGAAGAAATTAAAACCATTTCTAGCCATACCGAAAAAAAAAAAGTTCTAAATCACTATTGATTAGAGAAATGCAAATGAAGACAACTCTAAGGTACCACTCCACACTTCTAAGATTGAATAAGATGACATAATAGGATAATGATAAATGTTGGAGTGGATGTGGGAAAATTGGGACATCCTTGGTGGAGTTGTGAAATGATCCAATCACTCTGGAGAGCCAAAAGGGTTATCAAACTGTGTGTTCTCTTTGATCCAACAGTGTCACTATTATGCCTCAGGAAATCATAAAAAAGGGGAAAAGAGCCCACTTGTACGAAAATGTTTGTAGCAGCTCTTTTTTGTAGAGGCAAAGAACTGAAAATTGAATGGATGCTCATAGTTGGTTGAGTAAGTTATGGTATATGAAGGTAGTAGAATATTATTATTGTATAAGAAATGATGAGTAGGCCAATTTCAGAAAAGTTTGGAAAGACTTACCTAAACTGATGCTGAGTGAAGTGAATAGAACAAAGAAAATATTGTGCTAAGTAACGGCAGGATTATGTACTGATCCACTATGATTGACTTGATTCTCCGCAATGCAGTGATTCAAGACAATTCTAATAGACAATAATAATAGACACAGGATGAAAAATATAATTTTGCATCTAGAGAGAGAACCATGGAGACTGAATATGGCTTGAAGTATAGTATTTTAATTTTTTGTTTGCTTTTTCTTTCTCTTGTTTTTTTTTTATTTTGGTCTAATTTTTCTTGCAGCATGACAAATATAGAAATATGTTTAAAAGAATTGTACATGTTTAACCTTTATCATATTACTTGCTGTCTTGGGGAAGATAAAGATAAAGGAGAAGGGAGAAAAATCTGGACACAAAATGTTACAAAATAAATGTTGGAAACTATTTTTATGTGTATTTGGAAAAATAAAATATTCTTGAGGGGAAAAAAACTAGCTTCATTTTCTACTTCTGACACATTACTAATGTAATTCTTAACCTGTCAGTACTGCAAGGAATACTAAGATAAAAATTGTAGAGTAGATGTGGAGAAAGAATTTTCTCAATTAAAATCCTTACACAAATTAAATTGTAGTTTCAGTTAAAAGAAAGGTTATAGAAATGGACACAGAGACAAAGTTCAATGTCACAAGGTGGTAAATAGCAGAGCAGAACTGTGGTACTTCACTACATAATGTTTCTAGTGATTGCATTTTTTGGGGGTGTCAATCTTGTAAGAATACTGACCTGAGTCAGGAGACCTGGGTTTTATTCTTGGCTTTATAGATAGTTAACCATTTGACATTGGGCAACTCATGTAAATGATGGAAATTTGTAATTGATTTATATACAACATGAGCTGAAGGATAAGTCATGATTAGGTTTGGAGTCAAAGAACTTGCCTTGTAATCTTGCTTCTGCTATGCTTATCTTTTAAATAAGCTACTTATTCTTTCTCATCCAAGTTTCCAGCAAAATAAGAAGGCTGGATTAAATCAGAGGTTCTTAACATTTTTTATATAATTTACCCTTTTCTCAGTCTGGTAAACCTCATGGAGTCCTCAAAATAATATTTTAAGTGCATAAAATAAAATCAATTTTATAATAACAAAATATTATTTTATGTAATAATATAAAATTTATTAGTGCAATAAATATATACATTTAATAAAATAAATTTATTTAAAATAATAAAGTTCTATTCCTTTATATGTATGTATATATAATTATATATAATCAACAAAATATTTGTACTCAATATTTTTCAATTACAAGTAAATATAGTTTTAATATTCATTTTCATAAAATGTTGAATTCCAAATTTTTCTCCCTCTCTTCTTTCCCTCCTCCTCTTCAAGACAGCAAGCAATCTGATAGAAGTTACATATGTACGATCATGTTAAACATATTTCCATAAGAGTTTTGTTGTGAAAGAAGAATCAGAACAAAAGAGAACAACCATGAGAAAGAAAAGAAAAAGTGAAAATAGTATGCTTTGATCTGCATTCAGACTCCACCGTTATTTCCCTGAATGGGGATGGCATTTTCCATCACCAATCTTTTGCAATTGTCTTGTATCAATATGTTTCTGAGAAGAGCTAAGTCTATAATAGTTGATCATTTCATGGTATTATTGTTACTGAGTACAATGTTCTTCTAGTTCTAAACAAAATATTTTAAAATACTTAAAACAAGTTAAGTTCCAGATTAAAAAGCCCTGTTCTAATGTCATAACTCACCAGATAAATGTTCAATCTTCTTCAGGTCCAAGATTCTAATATAATGGCTTAGTATAATGACATCAGAGAAGTGACACATACCATTTTGCTCCCTCTGCACTCCTGCAGCCAGTAGATCAGGTTCTCCAAGGCTTATATCATTCAGTCTGGTTCCTAGACACTCCATGCAAAGGTGTTTGCACCATTCCTCAGCCTCCAGTTCTGCAAATAATAAATAATGACCATGATAAACAGCCTTTTGCAAAGGTATCAAGAAACAATCACTAGTGGTACAAAGGATAAGGCACTGGACTTACACTCAAGAAGATCTGATTTTAAATTCTATCTGAGACATTTGATGGCTGAGTGATTCCAAAAGTTATTTGACCTTTCTAAGCCTCAGTTTCCTAATCTATAAAATAACAAAAATAATAACTCCCTCTTCACTAGACTGTTGTAAGGATAAAGTGAGATAATGTACATAAAATGATTGGCAAGCCTTAGAGGGATTTATAAATGCTAACTATTATTGTTGTTATTATTGTAATGTCTAAGGATGAATGCTGAATTCTGTACCTCTATTTACAGGAAGCCAAACAACCAAAAAAAAATTAAAATAGAATCACTATCAAGTTGCCTATTTTCTAAGTTATTATTGCTAGCATTGAAAAATAATTGTCTCAGAAATATAATGATGCTTAGTGTTTTCCACCTGAGAAATTTTAGGCAGATCTGATTTTGTGAGATAAATTCCTTAGAAAAATGAAAAGAACTGAAACAGTACAATTACAAAATAGCAATGAATGATGCAACAGCTCAGTTTATTAATCTAATATGTGTTGAAGGTTCTTTCTATTAATATGTGTATATATATATATATATACTTATGTGACACAATTTTCCTGGGAATGAATGTGATGAGACATTTTCTGAAAAAGCATTGAATTCCTATAGAAATACAAAAGTTTGACGAGGACAATTATGATGAATTTAAGCTGAGTAATGACATTTGGCTCACTCATATTTTCCTTTGCTATGGCATTGGTTATGAACAACAACTCTCCATCTAAAAGATGTAGGCATGGATCAAAGGAATAGTGAATTAGATCTTCTTTCTTTATTATTGTGGTGTATTAAAAACAAAACAAAACAAAAAACCCTACTCCTCCAGTGATTAGCTCTATGACTTTGGACTAGTTACTAAGCCTCAGATTTCTCATTTTCAAAGTAAAAAAAAAGCTCATGCCAGAGGTACCACCTGGTAATACCATAAGCAATGGGCAGGGGGGAGGTCATCAGAGACAGTAGCAGCAGTCGATTCAGTATCTCAGTATCTCAGTATATGGTAAGAGAATCGGACAAACTGGTCAGAAAGATATTATAAGTAACCCTTAGCAGGTACTGGATGAGGGACCTTGTTGCATTCCCCATCTACAATTCCAGTGCTAGAATGTGCAAGTGCAGAGGAACAGGGCCCTTTTCTGGGTAAAAACAAGAGCACAGAATAGGAGAGTAGTAATCATATGTCTTTCTGGATCACCACACTCTGTAAACACTAAAAACTTATAAACTTCTAGAACTAGCATTGAAAACAGCAAAATGAAAAAAAAAAAAAAAACCCTGAAGCTTGGGACAGTGTCCCTATATCCTACTCTAGGAACAGAGACCAACATTAGCATAAAGTTAAAAGTCAAGAAATAGACTGAAAAAAAAAGCAAACAAGTGTGATCATAAAAAGTTATATAGTGACAGGGAAGCTCAAGACACAAACTCAGAAGATAACACAACAAACGCAGCTCTAAACAAAATCACAAGGAAAATTAAAGTTGGACACAAGACACCAATAAGAATTCCTGGAAGAACTAAAGAAAAAAGATGAGTAGTAGAAGCAAAATTGAGGAAAGAAATGTGAATGTTGCAAGAAAATTATGAAAAGAAACCTAACAGCTTGGTAAAACAGACACAAAAATGCTGAAGAAAATATCATCTTAAGAAACAGAATAGGCCAAATGACAAGAGGCACACAGATTCAATGAATAAAAGAACTATTTAAGAAGACAATTGACCAAATGAAAAAAAAAGAGTTCAAAATTCACTGGAGAAAGGAATACCTTATAAAGAAGAATTGTTCATAAGGAGAAAAGAAGGTACAAATATCATGAACAATATAATTCCATAAGTGATAGAGCTGAGCAGGTAGAAGCTAATAACTCCATGAGACATTAATAAATAATAACATCAAAAGAATGAAACTGATTTGGAAAATAGTTTGAGAAATGTTTTTAAAAATTATTAGACTACCTGAAAGTCATGATCAAAAAAGTCTTGACATCATATTTCAGATAATTATAAAGGAAAACTACCATATCTTAGGGTAAAATAGAAAGTAGAGGGTAGAGTAGAAATTGAAAGTAAATCTGATCATCTCAAATTAATTAAAAATAGGAAAAATCCCAGCAATTTTTATAACCAAATTCCAGAACTCCCAGGTCAAGGAAAAAAATATATTGCAAACAGCCAGAAAGAAATTACTCAGATATTGTAAAGCCATAAAATCGAGATGACACAAAAATTAATAGCAATCATGTTAAAGGAATTGAGACTTTAGAATATGAAATTCTGGAAGACAATGGGACTAAGATTACAACCAAAAGTGACCTGTCCAAAAATTTGAATAAAATACTTCATGGGGGAAATTAATATTTAATAAAAATAGAAGATGTTCAAACATTCCTGATGAAAAAATTAGCGATAAATAGAAAATTTGACATTCAAACAGAAAACTCAATAGCAGCATAAACAGGTAAACATGGAAAAAAAAACATATAGGATTCAATAAGTTTAAACTGTTTATATTACTATATGGGAAGATTATACATATAACCTCTAAGAAAGTTATCATTATTAAGGCAGTTAGAAAGAGTTTACATGTTTACATAGAGAAAGAGTATGAAAATGAATTGATTATGTTGGGATGATCTCAAAAACTATATGAAGATGTGGGAAGACAAAGGAAAATGAGGGAAAAAAAGAAAATTATTTCCCCTTCCAATGTGTGGAAGATCCTTTATGATAGATGATTAGAAGGAAATGGGAGGTAAAACTTGAATCTCTATCTCATCAAAGGGAGAAACACACACACACACACACATTCATTTGGCTATAGGAATCTATCTTACTGAACAGGGAAGAAGGAAAGTAAAGGGATAAGAAAAATGGAAAAATACAACCATTCTGGAGAACAATTTGGAACTATGCCCAAAGGGATATAAAACTGTATACTTTTGATCCAGTAGTGTCTCTACTGGTCTGATTCCCAAAGAAATCATAAAAGAAGGAATAGGATCCACATGTACAAAAATGTTTGTATCAGCTATTTTGTGGTGACAAAGAATTGGAAAATGAGTAAATGTCCATCAGTTGAGTGAATGGATGAATAAGTTATGGTATATAAAAATAATGCAGTATTTTCTTTTCTATAAAAATGATGACCAAGCTGATTTTAGAGAATACCTGGAAAGATGTACATGTACTGATGCTGAGTAAACAAGTGAAATCAGGAATACAGGGTACAAAATAACAGCAAGATGGTGTGATAATCCACAATGGAAGACTTGGTTCTTTTCAGTGGTTCAGTGATTCAAGGCAATCCCAATATATTTTGGATAGAAAATGCCCTTTGCATCCAGGGAGAGGACTATGGAGAATGATTGTAAATCAACATATACCATATTCACCTTTTTTAAAAAAGCCACCTTTCCTGTGGCTTTTCCCCTTTGTTCTGATTTTCTTTCCCATCATGATTCATAAATAAATGCGTATTTAAAAATGTGCATGTATAACCAGAAAAAAAAAACAGTAATAAAAAGAAAATTAAAGACAAAGTGAAAGAGATAAAATAGAGGGCAAATTAAAGTAATCAGTAGTCAGAAGCAAAACAGATATCTGAAAAGAATCAATGTAAAAAAAAGAGAAGAATAAGCAGAAAAAAAATGTGATGAAGGGAAATATAGAGTTAGTAATCATAATTGTGAATGCAAATGGGAAGAACTTAATAAAATAGAAGCAGATATTAGAATGGAATAGGAACTAGACTCCAACTCTATTTTGTATATAAGAAATACACTTTGTCACCACTATTATTCAATACGGTATTAGAAATAATAGTTATAATAATGAATATATATATATATATTTAAAAGAATTGTACATTATTAGATTGCTTGATGTATATGGGAAGGGTGGGAAGAGAGAGGGAGAAAAATTTGGAACACTAGCTTTTGCAAAGATGAATGTTGAAAACTATCTTTGCACATATTTGGAAAAATAGAAAGCTATTAAATAATATAAAGGAATGCTAACTATAGAATAAAAGAAGAAAATGAAATTGAAAGAATAAATTTGTGTAAAAAGAGTGCTATTTTTTATGTATGATATGATGGTATACTTAGAGAACTCTAATCTAGAGATTAGAATCAACTAATAAACTAATTGAAACAATTTACGACCTTAGAAAAAAATACAGGATATAAAATAAACCCACACAAATCATCAGCATTTCTGTATTTCTATATATTACCAACAAAGACCAACAAAAAGAGATAGAAAAAGAGGAATATCATTTAAAATACCTGTAGCCAATACTGTAAAATAGACAATACTATAAAATCCTTTCAAGTTTTCCTGCCAAGGCAAAACCAGGAACTATATGAACACAATTAAAAAACACTTTTCAGACAAAAAAGAGATATATCTAAATAATTAAAAATATTAAAATGTTAATTAATCGTAGGCTGAGGCAAAATAAGAAAAATGAAAATTCTACATAAATGAATTTACTTATTTAGTTTCACACTAATCAACCTATCAAAGAGTTATTTTGCAGAGCTAGAAAAAAATTAGAAAATTATCTGGAAGAACAAAAGATCAAGAATATCAAGGAAATCAATAAAAAATGTGAAGGAAGGTAATCTAGCAGCACTAGATTTCACACTATATTACAAAATGGTAATAATACTATCTGGTAACAGTAAGAAGTAGGGTAGATCAATGGAAGTGATCAAGCATATAATACACAGTAGTAAATGACCATAGTAATCTATTATTTTCTAAATCCATAGATTCAAGTTTTGGGGGTAAGACCTCATTTGACAATGATTGCTGGGGAAAGTGGAAGCCTATTTAGCATAAAGCAGATATAGATTAACTTTTCACACTGTATATATAGCAAGACAAAGTCAAAATGGGCACAGAGAGTGACTAGCATAAGCAAGTTATAGGGGCATGGAATAGTTTTTATCCGGTCATAGATAAGAGAAAGATTATGAAAAGACAAGAGAAATATAAGTTGACAAAAACTAAAATGTAAATATTCATTTTAGTAAATTAGAAAAGTTTTGCTGAAATCATACCAATGCAGCCAAAAAAATAGAAGGAAAGGAGCAAATGGGGGAGGGGGATTCAAAATAAGTTTCTCTGATAAAGGCCTTTTTTTCCCCAAAAATATATAGAGAAATTAGTACAGTTTATAAAGAGAAGAGCCATTGCCCAATTGATAAAAGTTCAAAAGTTGTGAGCAAGAAGTTTTCAGCAGAAAAGAGCAAAATTATGGTTACATGAAAAAAATGCTCTAGATCATTATTAAGGACATGACAGATTAAAACAACTCTGATGTACCACCTTAAGATTAGCTATTATACTAGAAAAGAAAAATGGGCAGGGGGGCAGGGATGTGGAAAAATAGGGATACGAATGCACTATTGGTGGAGTTGTGAATTGGAACAACCATGTATATATATACATATATATTTATGTACATTTATATGTGTGTAAATATGCATGTATATATATATTTATATATGTATACATTTATGTTTGTATATATTTATATGTGTGTATTTATTTATGTGTGTATATCTATGACAGGAAAAAAAAACAGTGGATTGCACTAATGAAGGAAGCTTCATAGAGAGGTGTTATAAAATCTGTGAACTATGAAATTCTAAATTTTCCTTAAGTTCTCTGAAATTCAACAATACAATCACAGATTACTCATCATGCTTGGTATACCTCATACTAGCTCCTAATACAAGTTTAATAGAGAGTAAGGGAAAGATTTATGCATTTAAAATTAGAGTTCTTGGGTTTGAATTTGTGTTTGTGTGGCTATGGGAAATTCACTTAACCAATCAAGTTCAGTTTCCTCCTCTGCAAATGAAAGAGGTTGCATTAAATGACCTCTGAGCCACTTTGTATATTAAAATTTTTGATTTCATCAATGATATAGCCATTAGCTCTGAACATTGTTTTCCATAACTGGTCAATTATCAGAGATGTTTAGAGAATGTAATATAATATGTATTGGCAAACAAGTAGTCAAATCAACATCTGAAAGGCATCGTAGGAAGAAAACTTAGAAGAATATCATTGCCAAGTTTCAAAGCTCCTGGATTAAGGATACAGTATTGGAAGCAATAAGAAAAAAAATAATTTAAATGTCATGGAGTTACAATAAGGATTACACAAGACCTAACAAGTATTATGCTGAAGGAAGATATGACTGAAAATGCTGCATTTTGTAGAGTGAAAGAGCTGAAATTATGACCAAGGTTACTTTACCTAGCAAAGGTTATCTTATCTGAATTAAAAACAAAATGAATATTTAATGAATTAAAAGACTTTCAGATATTTGTGAGAAAAGCAGCAGAACTTAAGGGAAATGTTAACATATAAAATCCAAGAGAAATATAAAGTAAACTTTAAGTATCCATTATATGGGACTCAGATTGTCAAATCATTTACTTCTTATATATATGAAAATGTAATTAGTTCTCTTATAACTGTCATTTTTCTTTGGTTGTTTGAAAGAGAAACTTGGACTGAACTAAGTCTGATGGGGTGATTCATGAATGTGCTCCCGTGTGTGCATACATATGTGTGAGTGTATGTTGCAAGAAATAAAAAGGAGCAAGTATCTAATGCAAATGAGACAAAAAAAGAAAAAATAGATATAAAAGAAGCTAGTAAGGAACAGTATAAGTGGTGTTTTGAAGCCTTATTCTCATTGAATCCTCTCATGTTCTGCAGCACTTATAGAATTTTTTTTCTTTCCTTATTTTGTATTTAAGTTAAAAAATTGGAAAAAGAAAGTAAATTTAATTTATTCTGTATAGTAAATATCTTATACATTCACAGTTGTTTACATGTTGTCACTCTTGGTAGAATGTGAGCTCCTAGAAGCTGAGACCATGATTTTTTCTTTCTTTGTGTGCTCAGAGCTTAGTATCATGCTTGGCATAAAATAATTCTTTACTGTGTCCCACTGATGTCACATTGGCAATATTTTTTCCTTTCCTCCTCTCTCTCACGACTCCTGAGTTCCTCTTCCAGACCTTCCAGATGAGGGAGTATACACATAAGCCACAATCACTTCAAAGGTGGCTCAGCCCCTGACTCCTCAGACTACTTCTTGTCTTCCCCTAATTTTTTTAGCTTCCTTTGATGTGTTGTCTTCCCCTATTTGAATGTAAGATCCTTGGGGAGGATCATTTATTTTTGGTTGTATTTGCATTTCCAGTGTATGCCAAAGTGAGTGGCACATAACCAATATTTAATAAATGTATTATGTATTTGTCTTTCCATTGTTCCATGCTGCCTGCTATTCTAGCCCGCACTACTTTGCTATGTCCTCCTTTCTTTTTTCTTTATTATGAGTCATACTCTCCTGACTCATGATTGTTTCTCATTGAGTTCCTTCATTCTCATTTTCCCTATTTATTACCAATTCTTTATAATTCTAGCCCAATATCTTTTACCCAGGCCTCTGAATCATTATGCTCAGACCCTTTATTTTCCACATGGATGTACTCCATTGGATTTCTCTATCACCCCCTTCCCCTATCTCCTCAGAGACCCTCTGCCAGTTACCTTCCCTTTCCAACCAATCACTTTTCAGCTTTCTATTGTAGTGATTACAACTTCCTTGAAGGCAGGGCTATTTTTTCTTTCATATGTCTATCACAAGAGGCTGGTACAATGCCTGCCATATAGTAGGTACTTATTAGTTAAATATTGTTATTGACTAAGTTTATTTATCTTTATATGCATATATATATATATATATATTAACATTTTAAGAACTTTTGACTTGTTTGAACTGATCAGCTGGAAGATTAGAAAAATCTTTATCATCCACTGGACACCACAATGAGCTTAGGCCTTCAAATGGAGGAGTTTATTCAAGTGCAGAAAATACAGGAGACAATTGCCCTTTCTGTATATGTACAGATGAAATTTTGTCTTTTTCTTCTTGTCACAATTCTAGATTTGAACTATTGTGTAGCTCTCCAAAGGAGATAATTTCAACCTTTGCCTTTTAAAATCCATGTGGAAGTTCTGAAATGTTTTTTGAATTGACAAATTGTAGACTTTCTAAATTTTAAATCAATTCACATCAAACCTGTGTGTTCTTTTCTTTCTTCAAGTAGACATGCTGCCTTGCTGTTAGAAATGGGTTGACCAGTAAGCAAGCAAGACATAGTTGTAATTGATTTTTCATTTTTGACAAAGACAAGAACTACTCTTAGAATAAAGATGGTGGGGGGATCTGCTTGTAGAAAGCTGCAAACTAAGTGATCATGTTTTCTGAACTAAAAATTAAGATATATGGTTTGACAAAAGATACTCTTTAAAAAGGCTTTGCTAAAATACACTTTAAAAAAATCAAGATGTAGTTTTTTTGAGCTCATGAACTATCTCTATCATTATACCTTTACTTTAACTAGAAGAGATATGCACAAGAGTTTTATATGATTCTGAGTGTCAATGGTACTTTTCTCAAAAGACCTAGATATGTGTAAAGGAGATATCTCATCATCAACCTGTGTCTGAGATATACAAGGCTCTGTAAATATGAGTTTGTGATTCAGATAAACTGGGAGTCGGAGATAGTGATAATGTCTGTTTGAGTTTTCCTTCTTGGCAAAGTAGAAAACAATCATTTCCAACCACATGGTTACTACTGTAATAACCATCCAATTCTACTTCTCATTGCTGCCCCAAAGGAGCAATCTGTTTCTCTTACTGTAGACATGTCAGGCCTATAGAAACAAACTCTACAACACAGTTTTAACATAAATAGAATGAAATATATAACTACCTTCTGACCAGCATATAGTTTTAAAAGCTATTCTAACACTTCATAGAGACCAAAGGAATGGTTTAATAGAAAGAAAAATTAAGGGACATAAATATTTAAATGTTTTATATATATATATATATATATATATATATATATAT